>ML283532.1:54762-120670 GCA_005239495.1 Nicotiana undulata | reverse complement strand
GGGGGGGGGGGGGAGGTGAAACCTAAAGGTCTAGGAATCGTGTGAAGTGCTAAAAGAGGTTAAGCAAGGGAATTTTTGAAATTACTTATAGACTAATAGAAGAAAATAATTTTAAAATTGGGAGTAACATCACTAATCACAAATCAGTAGAGTTCCAAGCAAATACACACAAACAAGGAAAAGGGATTCAGGGGATAAGCAATAGGGCAGTAGATAATCAGTTTAAAAATCACAGGTTCACCACATAGATTAGGGGGTAACCTTTATGGAAATTACAATCATTATACAACTACCAAAGTATTCACCGAAGGGAGGCTAGACAGATGAAAAAAAGACACACAAATATGCTAAACATGCAAAGAGAAAAGTGACAGTAACCACATAGTCAAATGATCCTATAGGCCCTAATGAACCACAGGGAATAGAGCAGGATTTAGTGTTAAGCTAGAAAAAGAAGAGAGATCATATAGATTAGACATGCTAGTGACATGGCAAGAAATAGAACCACAAATAAAAGCACAAAAGAAACAGTAAGAAGCTTAAACAAAATTGAAGCATGTTGTTTAGAGTACAATAATATTAACTAGGACATACCAGTGATGCAAGCAAAGAGCAGCAGAAGAGAATAGCAAATAGAACAGTATTAGCCTTGGCTTAGAAGCCAACTAATAGTAAGCATCAAAGAGTAACAATAGAGACAAGAGAGTGAGCCAAGAGAAGCAGAACACAAGAGAGTAGAATAGAGAGAATTGAGCCAAATTCGACCTCCTCTTTTAATGAAAAAGCAAGAGTATTTATAGTTTTGAAAAGCACTAGTGAAACAACGTAAGAATTGAGTTCAGTAGTAATTGAAGGACTTTGAAATCAATTAGTCAAAAAATAAGGCAAGTTTTTATTTGCAAAGATATCGAGAATCAGCAGCATATAGGTAGGAATATTCAATACAAGACAAATAAGGAAAAGATCCCTGTAATTTGGTACTAATAACTTAATAAAGAGTAAGGATCAAAAGACCCCTTTAATTAAGGAGTCACTTCACACGGTCAAGACAGGTAAATAAGAAAAGAGTAACAAGCATATAGTACGGGATTGGGGGCAGGTACAAGATGGTTTAATTAATGGTAATAGCCAAACAATATAATTAATTGTAAAATAAGCAAGAAAACGCAATGTAAAGAATATCACGAGGAATTAATCACAAGAAATTAGGGATGCTAACATTAACAACAGTGGTACGCATTCCATGAACGAGCATATAAGCACATCATAAAGCAGGCAGAATAGAATTGGAACCCTAGTATAACATCAAAATCAAAATCAATCGAAGCATACCCATGAGAGCACAACAACAAATGAAGCAAGTAAACATATACATCGAAACCCAGTTAGAGCTAGGGTTACGACTATAGACTTGGGGTTTTAGAAAAACATCAAACAACAAAGTAAAAACCTCGAATAAACAGGCAATCATAAGAAGAATGATAAGATAACACTGAAAAAACCCGGAATTTAAACCATTAAAAAGAAGAGGTTCTAAGAACCCTGGTTCTTTAAAAAAGATGAAAA
This sequence comes from Nicotiana undulata, assembly GCA_005239495.1. Taxonomy (NCBI): domain Eukaryota; kingdom Viridiplantae; phylum Streptophyta; class Magnoliopsida; order Solanales; family Solanaceae; genus Nicotiana; species Nicotiana undulata. Next base: position 119,104 of record ML283532.1, on the reverse strand, counting down.
TCGTTTGAAGAATACCAGATTTTAAGAAACAATAAGTGAAAATCATCGAGGTAAACATAGGTTTGTAGCAGATCTTAAAAGAAATTGAAAATTCAGGTATTAGGGTTTCAAGATAGAACTCATAGATAGTCAAAGAAAAACCTGCCATAATACTCAGAGGTGGTGATAGCCAGAACACCACCTAGTTGAACCTCGCCGGGGAAGGCCGGAAACGTCCAGGCAGGAGCTTCCATGACTGTTCTGGCTTGGTGGAAGCTTCACAGGGTCTTAGAGATGAAGTAACCGAGGAGATGGCTTCATGGTGGCCGGTGGTTGAAGGGATGAGCCTGGGAGTGGCCGGAGATGAAGGCCATCGGAGGAGATGAAGAGCCCAGAAGGCTCTAGAGAGATGAGGGAGTAGAAGAGTCGAGAAGAGAGAGAGTGAGTCTTGGAAAATGAGGATAGAAGAAGGGGTTTGGGTAGGTTAATTAATTAGGTAATAAAATCTGGGTCGTTGATCTCGTTTGATCAACGACTTAGATTGAATGGGGATTTGGCTGGGTTGGTTCAGGGTTTGGGTTTGGGTATTTTAATTTGGTTAATGGGTTGGGTAATAGGTTCAAATGTGGTTAGATTTGAAATGAAGATAGGCTAGATATTAAATACCCAAATAAATAGAATAATTATATAAAAATGAAATTAAGTTAAAATAAGTATAATTACAATAATTAGCCAATATAAAAATGTAAAGACATAAATTCGAATTTTAAAGGTATGAAATGACTAATCAGGCTATAATTGCAAAATGATTGTAATTGAAATTAAATAAGACACAATTGGAAAATTTACGCAACAATTGGATTTTAATAAATAACAAGTGATTATAAATGAAATACCGCACTGGAAAGTATTTTAAAATTAATTTTAGAGCACGATTTATAAATAAAAAAAAAGTACAATACTAAATAAATAGGGACATAGTTTAGAAAAATATGGAAAAATAAGGAAAAATATGGAAAAATTAGGAAAAATACTCATCATTGCAAAGAGTGATTTTGAAAGCTTATATCCAAATTTGAAAATGATTTGAGAAAAAAATTGGGTATCAACAGCTGTCCCTCTTTACCCGAGAAAGATGAAAGAGTTGTCGGGTAAAGATATGATGGCCAATTTTGACCGAGATGAAATTGCGGGAAAGAATTCGGCCACACCGTGGCTTCTGAGCTGCCTACATATCCCTGGTTTTACAAGAATCAGGCCGTATGTAGTTCCGGAATCATCGGCAAATATACCGGTGACGTCTCACAAGAACGGACTCAAGGTGCGAAGTAGGGTAAAGTAGGAAGATCTTACAGGGTTGTGTCGAAGAACTGGAGCGGTCCGCTTCTGCGTGGTTGGCTGTTCCGGCCGGGTTACCTGCAAATAAAGAACAAGCGTATATTGTGCATAATATAAACATGATGCAAGTTCCCGTCGGACTATGAATGATGTCTTTGGACCATTAAGATGATGTCCTTAGACCATGATGTCCTGGGCCATGAGTCGCTTGGTGCGGGATTCACAGTCTATGAAATGATGTTCTCGGGCCATGAGGATGGTGCCTTCGAACCATGATGCCTTTGAATAATGATATGCAAGTTGAATATGAGATAACCGCAGGCTATGAAATGATGTTCTCGAGCCATGAGGATGGTGCCTCTGAACGATGACGCCTTTGGAAAACTTGGCGATATTTCAGCCCATGAAGAATGCAGTAGTATTATGTTGACAAGACAGAGCTTAGTCTTGCGATTTTCAAAAAGAAAGAGGGCAAAGCTTAGCCGGAAAGAAAGCGTAAATAAATATCGTAATGAAAGGTGACTGCTTTGAAAAGGGTAGAAAGGAGCTCAGCTAACGAAGCAAAATGCAGCGAGAGGCAGCGTGGAACCTCGGACGGCGGAATAATAGCCTTATGCAAGAAGTAAATGCAGATAGAGGTAGAGCTTAACCTTGGAAGGTAGAATACTAGCCTTATTGCAAGAAGTAAATGCAGATGGAGGTAGAGCTTAACCTCGGAAGGCAGAAGTTAGCCTTATGCAAGAAGTAAATGCAGATGAGGTAGAGCTTAACCTAGGAAGGCAGAAGTTAGCCTTATGCAAGAAGTAAATGCAGATGGAGGTAGAGATTAACCTCGAAAGGCAGACCAATAGCCTTTTGCAGTTGCGAATGTAGATGGAGGTAGAGCTTAACCTCATGCAAGATGGAGACAGAGCTTAGTCTTGGAAGGCAAAAAGTAGCCTTATGCAAAGATGCGAATGCAGATGGAGGTAGAGCTTAACCTCATGCAGGATGGAGACAGAGCTTAGTCTCGAAAGGCAGAAAGTAGCCTTATGCAAAGATGTGAATGCAGATGGAGGTAGAGCCTAACCTCATGCAAGATGGAGACCGAGCTTAGTCTCGGAAGGCAAAAAGTAGCCTTATGCAAAGATGCGAATGCAAATGGAGGTAGATCTTAACCCCATGCAAGATGGAGACAGAGCTTAGTCTCGGAAGGCAAAATGTAGCCTTATGCAAAGATGCGAATGCAGATGGAGGTAGAGCTTAACCTCATGCAAGATGGAGACATATCTTAGTCTCGGAAGGTAGAAAGTAGTCTTATGCAAAGATGTGAATGCAGATGGAGGTAGAGCTAAACCTCATGCAAGATGGAGACAGATCTTAGTCTCGAGAGGCAGAAAGTAGCCTCATGCAATGCAAAAAATAAAGTGATAATAAGAGTTCTTAGCTGATGATAAAGTGCGATGATACTACTGTTATGAATGAAGCATCGTTTGCAATGATGATAGTAGTAAGCGTTGGCATGTGCAATGAATTCGAGAGTGTATCCTTGAGAAGCATGCATCTTATGGGGGTAGCGGGATGTCTTGGGCTTTCACCGTATCTGTGCCTTCATCCAAAGAAAAATCATGAGTTCTGTAGAGGGAAGGGTTAGTTCGCATCCCAGCTAGCTTGGATCGGCCTATCTGCTTGATGATGATGACTTTGTTTGTACCACATGGGTAGCGTTGCTAACACAAACTGTTTTTTTGAGAAATAAATATGCATGGTTTTATAAAATATGATATAACATATAATTGAAAGAATAATTTTCTTTGGATGACCCGACGACCACGATGCGATTCAAGACATTGCAACCTATCTTGTTGCGGAAATTTGAGGGTCCTCCTAAAAATTCTCCCCAGTTTGATGGGTGAAGGCTTCTGGCTGAACTGGTGCGGTGCTTGGCTGAACTTGCTTCGGAAATTTGTGGTCCCTCCTCAAAATTCTGCCCCAGTTTCCATTCGTGGGGGAAATGATTTTTTTTTAAAATATGACCTAACCCATAGGGCTGCCTACGTATCCCCTCTTAAACAGGAATCATGTCAGGCGTAGTTCAATTACAACATTGATAGAAGCATAATGATTACACATAGTAGCGCTTGACTGTATCTGAGTTGATTAGTTTAGGCCAAATTTCTCCATCCATTTCTGCTAGTATGAGTGCTCCTCCTGTTAGTACTCGATGAACCATGTACTGGCCTTGCCAATTGGAAGAGAATTTCCCTTTGACTTCATCTTGATGAGGAAAAATTTTCTTTAACACTAGCTGCCCTGGTGTGAATCGTCTTGGTTTGACTTTCTTGTTGATGGCTTGGGTCATTCTATTCTGATATAGCTAACCATGACAAACCGCGTTCATTCTCTTTCCGTGTATGAGGGCCAATTGCTCATAGCGGCTTCTTACCCATTCGGCGTCGCTGATCTTGACTTCTTGTATGATTCTCAGAGATGGAATTTCAACTTCAACAGGAATGACGACTTCTATACCATATACCAATGTAAGGAGTTGCCCCGGTTGATGTGCGAACCGTGGTGCGATACCCCAGTAAGGCGAATGATAACTTCTCATGCCATTGCTTGTGCTTTTCTATTATCTTTCTTAGAATCTTCTTGATGTTCTTGTTGTCAGCCTCAACGACTCCATTCATTTGAGGTTTGTATGCTGTAGAATTCTTGTGTTTGATCTTGAAGGCCTCACACATTATTTTCATCAGGTCATTGTTTAGATTGGAATGATGTTCAGTGATGATTGACTCTGGAACTCCGAACCGACAAACGATATGGTCGCAGACGAAATCGGCCACAACTTTCTTAGTAAATGCTTTGTAGGATGCTGCTTTGACCCATTTAGTGAAGTAATCAATGGCGACCAGAATAAACCTGTGTCCGTTGGAGGCGGTAGGCTCGATTGGTCCAATAACATCCATTCCCCAAGCGGCGAACGGCCAGGGTGAACTTATTGCATTAAGCTCACTGGGAGATACCTTTATCATATCCCATGTATTTGTCATCGATGGCATTTGCGGACATACTGGATGCAGTCTGTTTCCATGGTTATCAAGAAATAACCAGTCCGAAGTATCTTCTTTGCTAGAACAAACCCGTTCATATGAGGACCGCATGTACCAGCATGTATTTCCTCCAACAGCTTCGTTGCTTCCTTTGCCTTGACACATCTTAGCAAACCCAGATTGGGAGTCCTCCTACATAGGATTCCTCCGCCGTGAAAGAAGTTGTTTGATAACCTTCGAAGAGTCCGCTTTTGAGTGGCGTTTGCAAGTTTAAGGTACTCTCCCTCTGCCAAGTACTCCTTAATGTCATGAAACCACGGCTTTCCATCCGCTTCTTCTTCAACATGGGCGCAGTAGGCCGACTGATTGTGAATCTCCATAGGGATAGGACCAATGAAGGTCTTGTCTGGATGCTGGATCATAGATGACAAGGTGGCCAGTGCGTCGACGAACTCATTCTGGATTCTGGGGACGTGCCAGAATTCTATCTTTGTGAACCTCTTTCTCAATTCATGTATACGATGTAGATATGGAAATATTTTGGAATTCTTGGTCGTCCATTCTCCTTGAACTTGGTGTATCAATAAGTCGGAATCGCGGATCACTAATAATTCCTGAACATTCATGTCAATGTCCAAGTTGAGCCCAAGGATGCAGGCATCATATTCATCCATGTTGTTGGTGCAGGGGAACCTGAGTTTGGCAGATACCTGGTAATGCTGACCAGTTTCTGAAATTAAGACTGCTCCAATACCCACGCTTTTGAAGTTCGCGGCCCCATCAAAGAACATCCTTTAACCAACGTAGGATTCTGCAATGTCCTCTCCTATGAATGATACTTTCTCATCGGGGATATACGTTTTCAAGGGTTCGTATTCTCCGTCCACTGGATTCTCAGCAAAATGGTCGGCTAATGCCTATCCCTTGACTACCTTCTGAGTTACATAAATGATGTCGAACTCACTTAACAGGATCTGCCATTTAGCTAGCTTGCCAGTGGGCATCGGTTTCTGAAAGATGTACTTGAGCGGATCCATCCTCGATATGAGGTACGTTGTGTAGGCACAAAAATAATGCCTCAGCTTCTGTGTGACCCAAGTCAAAGCACAACAGGTGCGCCCTAAGAGAATATCGGGCCTCATACGGAGTGAACTTCTTGCTGAGGTAGTAAATTGCTTTCTCCTTCGTTCCTATTTCATCATGTTGCCCGAGAACACAACCGAAGGCTCCATCTAATACACCCAGGTAGAGTAATATGGGTTTACCCCGCTCTGGGGGTACCAAGACTAGTGGTGTTGAGAGGTACTCTTTGATTCTGTCGAAGGATTTTTGACAATCCTCAGTCCATTTGGTGGCAACATCCTTTCTTAGCATTTTGAAGATTGGTTCACAAATGACGGTAGACTGGGCTATGAACCGGTTGATATAATTAAGTCTTCCTAGAAAGCTCATAACATCCCTTTTGTTCTTTGGTGGTGGAAATTCTTGAATGGCTTTGCCCTTTGATGGATCTAGCTCTATCCTTCGACGACTGACAATAAACCCTAGCAGCTTTCCAGTAGGAACCTTGAAAACACACTTTGCGGGGTTAAGTTTCAGATTGTATTTCCTTAACCTGTTGAAGAACTTTCTCAAATATTCCATGTGATCAACAACTTTTTTTGATTTGATGATGAAGTCATCCACATATATCTTGATTTCCTTGTGAATCATATCATGGAATATAGTAGTCATGGCTCTCATAGAAGTGGCCCCTGCATTCCGAATGGCATCATTTTGTAGCAATACACTCCCCATGGCGTAATGAATGCCGTTTTATCAGCATCTTCCTTGTCCATCCAAATTTGATGGTAACCAGCAAAACAATCTACAAAGGACTGCAGCTTGTGCTTGGCACAATTGTCAATTAAGATGTGTATGTTTGGCAGAGGGAAGTCATCTTTCGGACTGGCCCGATTGAGATCCCGGTAGTCGACGCAGACTCTGACCTTCCCATATTTCTTTGGTATGGGCACAATGTCGGCTAACCAGTTAGAATATTCGACCACTCGGAGAACCCCGACGTTGATCTGCTTGGCGACCTCTTCTTTGATTTTCAAGCTCATGTCTGGCTTAAATTTCCTGAGCTTTTGCTTCACTGGTGGGCATGTTTGATTGGTTGGCAGTTTGTGGGCCACAATAGATGTACTGAGGCCAGTCATGTCATCATATGACCAGGCGAATATGTCCTCATATTCCCTTAAGAATTCTGTATATTCCTCCTTTTCTGACAGCTACAAATGTATGCTGATGCAGGTTTCTTTGGCGTTCTCTGCATTTTCAAGGTTGACGACCTCAGTCTCGTCCAAGTTAGACTTAGGTCTATTCTCAAAGTTCTCAACTTCTTTAATAATATCCTCAGGTATATCATCCTCGTCTGACTCAGAATCCATTTGTTGCGTTGCCTCGTTGCAGGTCACAGTCGTCGGTTCATCAAGATAAGTAATAGTAATGCTGTATAAAGTAAAGTAATGGGGAGGAAAACAGTAACAAATAAATATGAGTAAATGTAAGATTTATAAAGAAATTGGAAATGCTTTGATAAATTGAGTAATTGTTTGAACATAAGAGCTCTTTTCTTGCAGAAATTAAAAATGCGAAAAGGAAGGAAATGCTTTAAATAAATAAACTGTAAATAATGTTTATTTTGTTAGCCTTGCTACCCCGAGGCTCGACGGGCTCTGGTTGTTCAGACATACTAGCTCTTGAGATATAATGCTAGAGTACATGAACCAACCTTTGGGGAGGGGAATAATAAAAAAGAAACAAAAACAAAAAGGTAACAAGTCAGTGAGGATTATAAAGAATATTGCGGTAATTTAAACATGTAATGGGAAAATGTAAAACACATCCTAAGTTGGGGAACCTCTTTGTGCCCGAGGTAGGCCTAGCGACAAATTAATTTGGAGAACTTGAAATGCTAAATGCCTCATTTTATTGATGTAAAAATAGACGAATCCAAAAACAATACAAAAACAATAATCAATAAATAAAATCACTAATGGCCATCAGCCTTATTACATTGGTAAAGCCAAAAAGCAAATCCTATCTAATTGGGTCCTAGAAGGACCTTCTCCAAGCTTGTCCCTCTTGTCTTATTTTAGATCATGCCGAGTCTGGGGACATCGTGCCTCGTTTCTGCAACATAAACAGATTAGGCCCTTACCCCCACCAAACTCGACTATTTAACATCAATTATTAGCATGAGCATTTTAGTTATCCAAATAAATGCACAGAACGTGAATGCGTCCTTTTGGGTTCCAGGGAAACCCATTGGACTTTGGACAAGGCTATCTTAAAAGGCCATTGTGCGGATGATATGTTAGCTCGTCTAGGTTTGACCATGATGCATGCGCATACAATAGAGTAAGGTTTCCATTAGGGTTTTAGACTTGTACCCTTGAGCGGACAACTCAAGGGGGGAGGCACGGAACTGTCGACTTTACCGCTGATCGACTAGTTTTACCACAAATACGCCTTTCCGAATTTAGGGGATAATAATATTGGAATAGCGCATCCACTCATTGTAAGCGTTGCCATAGGATTTGTTTGGCACGAGTGGAATATGAATGCGGAGCATGATATGTAGTAATTAAAACTAGTAGGCATGTATTTTCATGTTTGAGGAAAACGGTAAAGAAAGAAAATACAATAGTTATAATGAAAGCGGTTACAAAGAAAACATGAAGATATGTCATTTACGTTCAGGTGAAATAAATACTTGTGAAAAGTAAACAGTTAACGACATATAATGGGGAATAGAAAAAGGAGAAGCATTTAAATGAAAATTAAAGATCCAAATTCACAAAGCAAATTGTAATGGTATAAGCCTAGGGAAGCCATCCCCAGCAGATCCGCCATGCTGTCGCGCCCCCTTTTCCTATCGCACGGGTCAGGTACGGAGAGATCGAGTTTATGACATTCTGGACAACTCCTTAAAGGAAGAGGTTTAAGGAAGAGTCGCCACCTAACGATTTTTATGGTGCGTTAGGGTACCAAGAGTTGATAACTCATGAACTATTTCGCGTTACCAGAGATTGGGTAAGGGCTTGAAATTATCATAAGGGGAAGGTATTAGGCACCCCTCAAGATCCACAACTGTGGGTCCCAGCCAATTAGTTTTGTGAATTTGGACGATGAGCAAGTAACAAGTAAGGCTCACGAATGAGGGGATTTAAAACAAGTATGAAAATCTTTAAACGTTTGGAGAAATTATAAAATAAACATTTGAAAAGAAACTGTCCTAGGTTTAAAGTAATACGGATCACTTCAATGCAATACCCGGTATGTCACGCCTCGAGGAGGCGGCTACACGTGGTATTGGCGCACCCGGTCATCATATCCACATTCTACCCTTCCCACCCTGTAAAGGTTATTTAAAGTGCGCGTGTTGGTCATGAAAGCTTATTGCATGCCATTACCCGTCCCATCCTATGAGTCTTGGAGGGTGTTTAGGACTACTAATCCTACAATGTGAGTGCTAGGCTGAAACCTTGGGTTTAAAGGGCAAAATACTAAGCGACATTCATAACAAGTAAGACTTCACATATGAAGGAACACATAGGGGCAAATAAAGGCTCATAGATCCCTCCACAGGTAGACATATAATTAGCACGTCTCAAACACACTTAAAGTCTCAATGATAGGAGTTTAAAACATGAGTGTTGAGTAAAAACAGTAAATCCAGAAGAATTTTATTTAGAACACACTTAATCATTTAATTGGTATTGAGTGATTGAAAATAACTGATATTCAGAAATATAGCGATTAGAGATAATGGTAAAAAAACTTGGAAGTACAGCGATTAAGGTTTTCAAGAAAAGCATAGAGAAAATCATTGGAATCCATTTTTTTGAAGTAAAATAGTGATAAGCGACAAGAATACAGTCGTTAAAGGCAGCAGTAAACTTAGAAATATCCAATGATTAAAAGCCTTCAGTGAACATAGATTAAAGCATGAGTTTGAAATGATTTTAAAGGATAAATAAATACAAAGGCTCAACATAGAGTAGTAGCTGTTAGTTTTCAAAGAACTGTAGCAAAGGAGTAGTAAGTTGGTATCAAAACATAGTGACTTGAAAGGGCATACAAATAAGGAGTCGAAATGGCACGATTTTGCAGAATGAGGCATTTTGAAAACCCAATAGTTTAAACATAATAGTACAAAATCAGTGAGCCCTAGAGGAAGCAAATATACAATTTTAAGACTATTTTTTTTTAAAATAGATCAAAATGACTTCAGTGTGTAAAATGAGAATGCAAGCATCAAGAAGTAAAATGTTTAAGGGGACTGGTCTGACTTGAACCTAATGAATTGATCTTAATATGCATTAGGCCTAAAGTTTGCCTAAGCGTCGCCTATATTGCCTAATTATATCTAAGGGTGAACATGCATATTTAAGTCTGATTTTAAGGAGATATATACTTGCAGAAACATTTCAAGCAAGTTAACCATATTTTACGGGATTATTAGATTAAGCAGGCTAGTTAAACATTTTAACAATTGCAACTGAAACGAGTGAAATATCTTAAGCATCAGGATATCTAATGCATGTAGGAGTTCTTAAAACATGGTTTCTAGGATGAAAATGCAGCAATGACTTTGTGACAGTTGATGTTGCTTGTTTATTAACTGATCAGAATCATGAAATGAGCATAATAACATGCTAAAAGTTAAAGTCCTAAAACATGATTTCTAATATGTGAAATGCATGTCCTATGCATGTTATCTAATGCACAATTAAGTAAGTAAGCTCCTATAAGCATGTTTTCTACCCTTTACCTAAGCTACGCATGCATAACCCCCATATTCAATATCCAGCCTCAATCATTCGTTTACAAATTATTACTGACCATAATAAATGAATTATAATAATGAAGAAAGAAAAATAAGAAGTTATTCTATATGGAGCCTTCAATTAGGCCGAATCTTTCAGACTCACCCCTTTCAATTTCACAGCCTTACATCAACCTGGGTGCGACAAAGCTCCCAAAGGCCTTGGCGAGGGCCCTGGCCAATACCAGCACCCAACAAATGCCCATGGTTCAACAAGTGCAGTGTAGAGTACCCTTACCTCAGTGTCTCAAGGTTCATAGGGAACTCAGTAACCTTAAGCGATGCACACACTAGGGGGGGGGGGGGGGGGGGGGGGGTGGAACCTAAAGGTCTAGGAATCGTGTGAAGTGCTAAAAGAGGTTAAACAAGGGAATTTTTGAAATTACTTATAGACTAATAGAAGAAAATAATTTTGAAATAGGAAGTAACAACACTAATCACAAATCAGTAGAGTTCCAAGAAAATACACACAAACAGGGAAAAAGGATTCAAGGGATAAGCAATAGGGTAGTAGATAATCAGTTTAAAAATCACAGGTTCACCACATAGATTAGGGGGTAACCTTCATGGAAATAACAATCATTATACAACTACCAAAGGAATCACAGAAGGGAGGCTAGACAGATGAAAAGAAGACACACAAGTATGCTAAACATGCAAAGAGAAAAGAGACAGTAACCACATTGTCAAATGATCCTATAGGCCCTAATGAACCACATGGAATAGAGCAGGAGTTAGTGTTAAGCTAGAAGAAGAATATAGATCATATAGATTACACATGCTAGTGACATGGCAAGCAATAGAACCACAAATAGAAGCACAAAAGAAAAAGTAAGAACCTTAAACAAAATTGAAGCATGTTGTTTAGAGTACAGTAATATTAACTAGGACATACCAGTGATGCAAGTAAAGAGCAGCAAAAGAGAATATCAAATAGCATAGTATTAGCCTTGGCTTAGCAGCCGGCTAATAGTAAGCAGCAAAGAGTAACAATAGAGACAAGAGAGAGAGCCAAGAGAAGCAGAACTCAAAAGAGTAGTATAGAGAGAATTGAGCCAAATTCGACCTCCCCTTTTAATGAAAAAGCAAACGTATTTATAGTTTTGAAAAATAGTAGTGAAACAAGGTAAGAATCAAGTTCAGTAGTAATTGAAGGACTTTGAAATCAATTAGTCAAAAAATAAGGCAAGTTTTTATTTGCAGAGATATCGAGAATCAGCAACATATAGGCATGAATATTCATTACATGACAATAAGGAAAATATCCCTGTAATTTGGTACTAATAACTTAATAAAGATTAAGGATAAAAAAACCCCTTTAATTAAGGAGTCACTTCACACGGTCAAGACAGGTAAATAAGGAAAGAGTAACAAGCATATAGTAGGGGAGTGGGGCAGGTACAAGATGGTTTAATTAATGGTAATAGCAAAACGGTACAATCAATTTAAAAATAAGATGGAGAACTAATCAGAAGTGTAAAGAATATCACGAGGAATTAATCAAAGGAAATCAATTACAAGAAATGAGAGATGCTAACATTAACAACAGTGATACGCATTCAATGAACGAGCATATAAGCACATTATAAAGCAGGCAGAACCGAATTGGAACCCTAGTATAGATTAGGGGTTTTGGCAAAACATCAAACAACAAAGTAAAAACCACGAATAAATAGGAAATCATAAGAAGAATGAAGAGATAATACTGAAAAAATAAAAATTTAAACCATTAAAAAGAAGAGGTTCTAAGAACCCTAGTTCTTTAAAAAAAATGAAAATTGTTTGAAGAATACTAGATTTTAAGAAACAATAAGTGAAAATCATCGAGGTAAACATAGGTCTGTAGCAGATCTTAAAAGAAATTGAAAGGTCAGGTATTAGGGTTTCAGAGATAGAACTCATAGATAGTCGAAGAAAAACCTGTCGTAATACTCAGAGGTGGTGATAGCCAGAACACCACCGAGTTGAACTTCGCCGGAGAAGGCCGGAAACGTCCAAGAAGGAGCTTCCATGGCCGTTCTGGCATGGTGGAAGCTTCACAGGGTCTCAGAGATGAAGTAATCGGGGAGACGACTTCATGGTTGCTGGTGGTTGAAGGGATGATCCTGGGAGTGGCCGGAGATGAAGGCCATCGGAGGAGATGAAGAGCCCAAAAGGTTCTAGAGAGATGAGGGAGCATAAGAGTCGAGAAGAGAGAGAGTGAGTCTTGGAAAATAAGGATAGACGGAGGGGTTTGGGTAGGTTAATTAATTAAGTAATAAAATCTGGGCCGTTGATCTCATTTGATCAACGACTCAGACTGAATGGGGATCAGGCCGGGTTGGTTCAGGATTTGGGTTTGGGTATTTTAATTGGGTTAATGGGTTGGGTAATAGGTTCAAATGTGGTTAGATTTTAAATGAAGATAGGCTAGATATTAAATACCCAAATAAATAGAATAATTAATTAATTAAAAAGCTGAGAAATTAAGTTAAAATAAGTATAATTACAATAATTAGCCAATATAGAAATGTAAAGACATATATTCGAATTTTAAAGGTATAAAATGACTAATCAGGCTATAATTGCACAATGATTGTAATTGAAATTAAATAAGACACAATTGGCCAATTTACGCAATAATTGGATTTTAATAAATAACAAGTGATTATAAATGAAATATCGAATTGGAAAGTATTTTGAAATTAATTTTAGAGCACGATTTATAAATTATAAAAATATACAATATTAAATAAATAGAAAAATAGTTTAGAAATATATGGAAAAATTCGGAAAAATACTCATCATTGCAAAGAGTGATTTGGAAAGCTTATATCCAAATTTTAAAATAATTTGAGGAAATATTGGGTATCAACATCTGATTCAGAGACATATATTATAGTTTTAGCAGAGTTAGCACTATTCATCAATTGCATGAACGCTGCTGGAGCATTGGTCAACCCAAATGACATAACCAGAAATTCATAATGACCGTATCTGGTCCTGAAAGCTGTCTTCAGAATATCAGAATCCCGAATTTTCAACTGATGATACCCCGACCTCAAGTCGATCTTGGAGAATACCTTAGCGTCCTTAAGCTGATCAAATAAGTCATCAATACGAGGCAAAGGATAACGGTTCTTCACTTTAACCTTATTCAACTGTCTATAGTCAATACACATACGCATCGAACCATCCTTCTTTTTTCACAAACAACACTGGCGCACCCCAAGGCGATACACTATGCCGAATGAACCCCTTATCTAAGAGTTCCTGAAGCTGCTCCTTTAATTCTTTCAACTCTGCCGGTGCCATGCGGTAAGGTGAAATAGAGATAGGCTGAGTGTCGGGCACCAAGTCAATACCAAAATCAATATCCCTGTCAGGTGGCATGCCTGGCAGGTTTGCATGAAATACATCCGGGAAATCACAGACTACAGGGACATAATCAACATATGGAGTCTCACTACTAACGTCCCTCACAAACGCAAGATACGATTCACACCCTTTCTTAACAATACGCTGAGCCTTTAAATAAGAAATCACAATGCCAGGGTCCTAGGCCCTTTTTCGCAGCGGAGGTGATTTACTCGCAGGTGCGAAAATCACTGTTGCCATCCCCTTTTAAATGTCCAAATTACGGGCTTTTCTTCATTTTACCCACCATCAACTTCCATTAGAGAACAACCAAGCTTGGGAAGCACCTCCAACGACCACCCCCTGTAAGAGGTTAGTTAAACCCCATAATTTTCTAGCTTTAACATTAATTCCTAGTTTAATTCCCTAATAAATTATCTAAAAATCATAGAATTAGGTAGCAATTTTAGGGTTCTTGAGGATTTTGTAATTTACCATTTTAGGCCATGAATTCAAGTAGAAATCACACCTTAGTGATCCTTAGGCTATGAGTGAGTGATCCCTTCGAGATTTTTCGGAATTTGATCATGCGAGACCGGGATTGGAATTTGGAAATTCTTCAAGAATGGCGACTTTATCGAATAACTAAGATAATTTATCACATTGTGCATGCATTGATGTTATTGTATACCTTTTGGCTAGTTGCGAGTCCTCGGGTATAGAGTTTGGAGTTTCGGACGCAATTGTGGTTCGAGGGGTAGATTCGACACGAGGTGAGTCTTCTTTCTAACCTAGTAAGAGGGAATTGTCCCCATAAGTGATGTAAATGTTATGTGTAAATTGTGTGGGGGCTATGTACGCGCCAAGTGACGAGAGTTCGTACGTAGCGACTATAATTGTTATCTACGGGTAGTTAGGCCCACATCATGCCTTGTATGCTTTTCTTGTAATGCCTTAAATAAGTTTTCTTTGTAACGCCATATGTACTATGAAATTATTCATGTTATTCTTCTGAAGCTTTATGAAAAGAAATTGTGAAATATATGGGAGCGGGCCATACGCCATGGCGGAATTGAAAAGAAATTGTGAAATATATGGGAGCGGGCCGTATGCCACGCCGAAATTGAAAAGAAATTGTGAAATATATGGGAGCGTGCCGTACGCCACGACAGAATTGAAAAGTAATTGAAATACATGGGATCGGGCCGTACGCCACAGCGAGTGTTGAAAGTACCTTATGGGAGCGGGCAGTACGCCACGTCAGATCTAAGAATTTGTGATTACTATTTTCGTTCGGTGGTCTTACCCTTGAAAGTGCTTTATTGTTTAGTTCAACAATTGTTTGGATTTTTCTGCTGTTGATATATATATACTTGTTGCTTATTTCCCTGACATGCCTACTGTATTTCATCATATTCTATCATATGTTATCATTGTTGGACCTTAGTGAGTATTGAGTCGCCCTCTCGTCACTACTTCTTCGAGTTTAGGCGGGATACTCACTAGGTACATATTTATTTAATATGTACTCATGCTGCAATTTCTTTTCTCTTCTGTACTTGACTATACAGGTCCGGAGGCTGGCACGTCTGATTATCAGGCCGACGCTAGATATAGATAGCGTGGTCATACTTCTCGGTGAGCTGTTTTCCTGGCGACTTCCAGCAACACCCTGGAGCTCTTTTGTTATATTTCTCTATTCATTTAATTCAGACGGAGACTCGGTATATATTGTAGTCATTGTATATTATTAGTTGCCCATGACACTCGTGACACTAGTTCCTGGCACACACGCGTACTGTATATTTATATTTTTGGGGTTTTGGGTCATATATCTATGTGTATGTTATATCTCGGCTTTGTATCTACTATGACTTACCTTCGTTCAAGGCTAGTATCATGTTAGTTGTTATAAACTGGTAATCTTTTACTTGTTTAATTAAATGGGAAGGGTATCACTTGGTGTAATTTGTGTTGGCTTGCCTAACGCCGTCGTTGGGCGCCATCACGACTCGAATTAGGATTCTGGGTCGTGACAATGTGGTATCAGAGCACTAGGTTCACGTAAGTCTCACGAGTCACGGTCAGGCCCAGTAGAGTCTTGCGGATCGGTACGGAGACGTTTGTACTTATCTTCAGGAGGCTATGGGGTGTTAGGAAACTTCCCTTTATTCATATACTTTCGTGCAATCTATGATGTACTCAAACTTATTCTTCTATTCTCTCACAGATGGTGAGGACGCGTGCATCCAATGTTCCTGGTCCGGGAGAGGGCGCTGTCCCCGACTGCCCAAGGTCGGGGTAGAGGCAAGGGCATAGCACTTGCTCGAGGAAGGGGACGAGGACGTCCCGGAGCTACGCCAGTGGCACCACCAGAGGACCTTATTATAGAGGAGCGGGATGAGGTGCCTTCAGTAACACCTGGTCCAATGGATTTCATGACGGGGCTAGGCTTCCAGGAGGTCATGGACCGTATGTTGAGATTCATGGACACTATGTCTCAGGTTGGTTTATTTCCATCTGACCCTGATACTTCTCAGGCGGGAGGGGAGTCCAGACTCTTACAACTCAGGCCATAGGTCAGGCAGCAACAACACATCTTACCCTGGGCGCACCGCCCGTGGGAGGGGTTCAGCCTGTAGTAGCAGCCCCAGAGCCCAGGCCAGTTGCAGAGGGTGACAAGAAGAAGATGTTAGATAGATGGACCCGACTTCGCCCTCCAGTCTTCGGGAGTGAGCGGGGAGAGGATGCCCAGGATTATATTGATAGGTGCAGGGACAGACTGCATAACATTAGGATTTTGGAGTCCCATGGAGTGTATTTCACCACATTTCAGTTAGAGGGCAGAGCTCCCATGTGGTGGCAGTCGTATATCCTCAGCAGGCCAACAGATTCTCCTCCTGTCACATGGAATCAGTTCGCTCAGTCATTTCTAGACTGATACATTCCACCTTCTGAGAGGGAGGAGCTACGGGGTCAGTTTGAGCGACTAGAGCAGGGGCAGGTGTCAGTGACTGATTGTGAGGCTAGATTTTCCGAGTTGTCTCGTCATGCCCTTATGATATTGCCTACTAATGCCGAGAGGGTATGGCGGTTTGTGGTAGGCTTGCATCCAGGTATTAGGGCCTCTATGGCCAGAGAGGTAGATATGGGTACCCCATACCAGCTTATAGTCGAGATAGCTCGACGAATTGAGGGTTAGCGTATGAAGAGCAGGGAGCAGGGTCAGCCAGGTCAGTAGGACAAGAGGGCCAGGTTCACAGGTGACTTCAGGGGTACTCCAGCTAGGGGTAGAGGTCAATCCGGAGGCGGCCAGTGATACGCTCAAATTGCACTTTTCAAATAGTGTAAAGCGGTCGAAGTCAAATATAATAACCCAACGAGGTTGGGGTCGAATCCCACAGGGAATAGGTGTGAAAATGTTACTTTGATAGTGTGATTCTTAACTCAAATCATGATTCTATTCCATTACTAAATGGGAAGATGGGGGTTGGATGTGTAACAGACGAATAAAAGTAGTAGCGATGAGATTTCGTTAAAGTGTAGTTAATATGATTGGGTGAACCAAGGTTGTGTCCCCTTTTAATGACGTGTAATGAAA
The DNA here is from genome assembly GCA_005239495.1 of Nicotiana undulata. Taxonomy (NCBI): domain Eukaryota; kingdom Viridiplantae; phylum Streptophyta; class Magnoliopsida; order Solanales; family Solanaceae; genus Nicotiana; species Nicotiana undulata. The sequence goes on along the minus strand of ML283532.1, from coordinate 101,943 downwards.
ATGGGTATTAATATGATATATTCTAATGGGAAGTTCTTGATATGCACTTGATTTCTAGATGGCTACCCAATATTTTTCAATAATATGGTAGTATTTCCTCTTTATAATTTTCCCAAATATAAAAGAGTTGAGATGAAGTCCAAATCACTTTATGCCAAATAAAACCATCTTATCCCTAAGTGATTCTATTAAACAAGGCTTAAAGTCTTGAGTCTTTGATATTTACCCTTACAAATTCTAACCCACTTTTCCAAGCTAAGAAAGCAATTATGGGATAAGTTAATGTTTGCAACAAACAACAAGAAATGTACAACGAAGAGTAAATAAATATCAACAACCCCTTATGCATATATTCAATGTTAAATACCCAAATACATAACACCCACTTAGGGTCCACAACTTTAGTATTTAAGACTAGCTACTCATAATAAATGACAAAAATCTAGAAGTATTGAGTGTCATGAATGCTTACAAATCAAGAATGAAGTGTTATAATGCTTCCAAAAAGAGAGAATATTCTAATAGGGGAATGTTCTTCAAAAACTGGACAAGAATGACCCAAAAAACCCAAGTAAATCATTTTATAGTGGGCCAAAGGTCGGGTGGGTCACAGACAAAAATACCTCTGCAGACAGGTTATGCGATCGCATTTCTGTCGCACAGCAGGAATGCGGATCGCATCTTTCTTGTTCTCATCGCATAACTAAACCCTAGTTTCCTGGTCGTCATCGCATTGTTTATTTGCGTTTCGCATCGTTGATGTGCGACCGCATATTATCATCGCATTCTTGGTGCAGCATCAGGTATCAAAGATTTTGCGGTTAAGTATGCGGTTCGCATGTGAGTTATGCGATCGCATACTCGACCGCATTTCAGCCCTTGAGATTGGCCCATCTTTTCTGTTACGGTCTGCGATCCCTGGTTGAACAATGCGTTTCGCATTTGAGTTATGCGACGCCCTCTTGTCAGATATGCGATCGCATTAGTGTTGCTCCCCTCACGTTTTAGCTTCTTTGCTTTCTTTTCATGGTCTTGAGTATTTACATCTCATGGACTGCAAAACGTCAAAATTCTATAAGTATAAAAGGCAATTGATCTTGAAACAAACTATAATTTAAGTAATTTGGTATTAAATGTGCCGAAATTCTCCGGCGCATCAACACCCTCAACTTAAACCCTTACTTGTCCCCAAGCAACTAAAATGTCTCTATCCTAACTTAGACTTAAACTACAAGACCAGAAGAAACTATTACCAAAGACAGTGTTAAGTGCCAACACTACAAGCATGCATTTCATCCATATACCTGTCATGAACAGTTACTACTATTTATATGGAAACTACTCAACTTGTGCACTTTGAGCCTCGATCAATTTGACTAAATGTTACTTTCGGCTGAGTGCGCATGCACCCGACTTCAAGAACTCAACTACTATTATGCCTCACAATTCATGTGCCCTCACTAAGAAGAAAGAAGGTCCCCACTTGCAATATTTACGAAGACAAAACGGGGGACATATTTACCAAGACACTCACACTCACAAAAAAAATAAAATAATAAAATAAAATTGAAGTGTTACAACACATCATACCATAGGCTTGCCCTTATTTTAATCCATAGCACATTCAAGAATATTCGGTTGGAGATCCCATAAGGACTTTATAAGCTTGTAATATAGGTTTAGGTAAAGGTGGGATACTCATTTGGGAAATGGCTACACCCTCCTTGAACACTACTCACATTTTTCTTTCTTGATGCACTTTGTTTCTTATTCAAACCATCTGCTTCATTCACATCTAGTTACCAACAAAAAACCACTTTAAATACCTCGATTAATCTCTTTAAGGCTCCCATATTCTTTTTGTGTTTTTCTCTTGTATTTTCCTTTTGTATATATATATATATATATAATTTTTTTTTGGTATAATATTTTTATTTTGAAGCTTGATTTCAAGAGAGTACCTTCTCAGCTTCCACTTTGATACTACACCCCCAACTTAGGCTTTTTGCCTGATTCTCAATATTCAAGGAGGGACGGGTTCAAAACTGGAATTATTGTTCAAGGCTAAAATGGGATAACTAGTGATAATATATCTACAAAGGTGGCTCAAAAGGCTAACGGGGTTTTCGAATAACACAAAGAATGCCTAAGGTAATTTATCCAACCAAACAAAATCGTCATTAGCATTGAAAAACCAACCGAGAAAGTTCTAGATGATGGACGCAAACACAAGAATTATTTATACAAGCACTAACACACATGGCATATGACTGTTCGATTCAACATCGTTTTAGCTCAAGAGTCAAGGCTCGACAACTCAAAACCTTCATTATTTGCATGTATAATTCTAAGTACACATAGAGTCAACGGGCGAGCCTCAAGTACACATAGTTGGTTTTCTTTTTTCATTTTTATATAGGAGAGGTATGGATTATTTATAGACACACATGCTTGAGACGAGACGCTTACACTAAACTGGTCAATATGTTTCGACCAGGTGCCGTGGTTCTACTACTACACCCTTGGAAAAGAACCCGGCGAAGAAAAGCCAAGGGGAATTCATTGTTAACAACTAAGGAGAACCATACCTACTTTAACAACAGTAAAAACTTCAAACAAGAGTTAACGGCGATGAAATACATTAATCATACAAAAGGTATATGTACATCTGGTTTATTGACAACTTGGAGATATACATATGAAACATAACATAAAAAAAAGAACAAAAGAGAAAATACCAATACAATATCCTCCAAGTTGTCAAAAAAACATAAATACAACACCACCCCCAACAAAAAAAAGCATGCATTGTCCCCAATGCATAAGAAATGTAAAAACATAGTGAGGGGCTCCCTGGGGCGCACTAAGCGCTACGAGAGTCGGTGGTTTGCTGGGTAGTAGAGGTGCTGCTCCCATCTTTTGACTGCGGAAGTGGAGCCGGGACAGCCTTATCCACCAAGGAGCGCTGAATGGCAATCTGAAGCTGCTCCTCCTCAACTTCCTCGGTAACTGTGGTGGCAGCAATGCCCTTTCCCTTCCCCTGAGGGTCCTGATCTTTCTCCTCATCATAAGACCAAGAAGACTCCTCGTCTGACCCCTCACCCTCGGAGGCTGAAGAGTGAGTAGACTCCTCTCTGTGCATGAGGCGGGGGAGGTAAAGGGACAAGCGGGGAGGCCTGGGCTGACATAAGAGTAGAGAAATCAAGCCCTAGCCCAGGCCCGGAGGTGCCCTCTCCCTGCTCCCCTTCCTTGGGCATAAGCGAAGAGAAATCAAACTGTAAATGTTGCAGCTGGTGGAGCTCCGTCTTGAGAGTGGACACATCTGTCCAAACCTCTAGCAAGTATCGAACCTCCCCTCTATCCACCTCCTCGATGCGAGCCTCAAGTTCTTGGAGGCTACCCTTGAGAGCAGTCACTGAAGATTGAATAGGAGTAAAGGCCTGCCGGATCAAGGTGGGGAGCTCACTCACAAGCTTGTCGATCTTAGCATTGGTGTGCTGATCTAGGCGACCAAGCTGAGAGATAATAGGCAGCGGTATGGCGGAAGGGGTACGGGTACCGGCATCTGGCTGGGATACAGTAGTGGATGGTAGTTTTGGACAAGACGGAGACTTTGAGGGTAGTGCAGAAGGCTGAGGCTCCGAGGGCTCGTCCTCTGTAGGGATATGCATGGAGATGACTGGAGGTTCAACTACTGCTCTGGGCCTTGCATCACTAATACAAGTAATATTGATATCCTTATCGGCCTTTGCAGTCTTGTCGCAGGAAGAGAGAAGAGGGACCTTACCATCCCAACATAATGCATTGATGAGGAAGGGGAAAGGAAATGAATTCTTCTTCTGCCAAGCTCGGATCCAAATCTTCTGAAAAATAATGTCGGCCACATACACAGTGATCCCTGATATAATGCAAGCAACGAGAATGGCCTTATGGATGCTTATATCTGTTTCTTCGTTGAGGGACTCAGGCGAGAGACAACAAAAGATAGCCAAGATCTCCCCTCCCTCGTGAGATCCTCTTTGTGAATATTGTGAGCAAGAGAGATCCAAGCTGGAGTCCCCCTAGAAATCACAGAGGCGACCCAAGCACGCTCCCCATCATGGTTGGCCATCTTGGCCTTATATTTTGCTGTACTCGGGCTTGACGTAGAGAAATAATGAGCATGAATAGCTTCCCGGTGGCAGGCTACTTGCACCCCCCCTAACTAGCACTTACTCACTGAAGATCTTGTTCCTCTTGTGATGGGCATTCCTAGAAGCAGCATAAGAGGCATAAAACTCTCGCACCATCGTTTCATTGTACTCTGCAAGGGGTTCGGTGAAACAGTCCCATTTTCTAGCTTTTATGTTGTCTAGAATATGGGGGTACCGCTTCGGCAGGCCCTTGAGGCTGAGCCTTTTCTCAGGAAGGATCTTTCGTGTGCTCAGACCCTCCCGGTACAGCTGTCTAAATAGGGGCAACGGAAAGCGCAGCTGATAGTCATCCCCCAGTTTCCTCTGTACTTCAGCTTCCAAGTTTACCTCTGGTTCAGTGTCCCCCTCATCAGACTGGGAGGAGTTGTCAACTATGTTCTGTGGAGGCGCGTGTCGTGCTCGCTTGGATGGCTATGCCGGCCTGCTTGTGGAAGCTCTCTTAGCAGCGGAGGGAACATGCTTGCGACCCATTGTTGCAATGAGAAAATACATCTGAGTGGACGGATGGACAACATAAACATCAAGGACGAAAGCATGCACCCAAGTACAGAAAATTACAATTTTGCGATGTGGCATGCGATCGCATTACCACAATGTGAATCGCAACCAAGTCGCAAGAATATACACAGGGGACAAAAAGACAGATGCGATGGCATATGCGACCACATAACCATCATGCGGTTCGCATATGCATCGCAGAAATGCTTTAACAAAAATGGACCGCTAATGTGATCGCATAGTCCACCGCAAAAGTGAACATGCGATCGCAGAAAGGACGCGGAATGGGAGTTGGGAGGGGGAATGCACTGTGCAAACATGCGGCACGAATGTGATTCGTATTTGCAACATGCGACCGCACATGCGCCGCATAAGTCGTCTTCTCATAAGTGACTAGGGTTAGCTATGCGATACAAATGTTGTCCGCATTTGAGGAATGCGAACTGCAGAGTATAAGTTAAGCCCTAAAAATGGCGGATTTGCTCCAGAGCCATACCCCAGTCGACCCTTCCCCCTCCCCTATATGCCTGTACTAAAACAAGGCGAAAAACGCGAAAAATCACAGGTCCATAGCATATTATGCAATTTGAGAAAACCTTAGATAACAGTAAGGGAAGAGAGACCCATAACATATGAGGGAGATGAGAAGTTGAGCCTGGATGATGAATAATGCAGTTTATTTTTGATGCACTTGGAATTGAGTTTGAGTTTCCGTTGTTTCCCTCGTCTTTGCTTTTTGTGTTTTGTTGTTTCTCCCTTTTTTTTATGTTTCATTTTTGTTTATGTGGGGTAACGGGTGAGCAAAATTAAGGACTTACCTGGGGAGGTTAGTGCGGTGCACTATGCGATAGCATACATGTAATGCGGTTCCCATAATGAACCTTTGCATCGCATAATGGCCAGCAGATGCCCTTAACTTTTTGTTGATGTATGCGACGAAAATGCGAATCGCATATTGGTAATGCGGTCGTATCTGCGACGCATACTAGCCAATTTGCCCGCTGCTTGGCATTTAAATTCAATTGTTGACCCTGTCTTTTGCGATTGCCTGAGCTATCTGCACTCACACTCGTTAAAGTGCTCCACGAGCCACATTTATGGAATAACAAAAATAGAATAGAAAGAAAACATAGAAACTGTTACCAAAAATGGGTTGCCTCCCATGAAGCGCTTGATTTAACGTCACGGCACGACGAAGTTGGTATTCCTTTGGGGTCATTCATCAGTGGGACAAAGACCATCTGTCAGAGCTAATTTTTCTACCACATGCCTCTCACCATCGGTGCCCAAGTAATGTTTGATGCGTTGGCCATTCACCTTGAACGTACGAAGTCCGTCCTCAGTTGCTAGTTCCACAGCACCGAAAGGAGAGACATTCACCACTTTGAACGGGCCGGACCATCTGGATTTGAGTTTTCCCAGGAAGAGTTTGAGTCTGGAATTGAATAGTAACACCAAGTCACCAGTGTGGAACTCCCGTTTCAGGATATTCTTGTCATGGACAACCTTCATCCTCTCCTTGTACATAGTTGCGCTCTCATAAGCATGGACGCGGAATTCCTCCATTTCATTGAGTTGATTTAGCCTCAAATTCGTAGCTTCATCCCAATTTAGGTTCAACTTCTTGAGTGCCCACATGGCTTTGTGTTCAAGCTCCATGGGTCGATGACATGCTTTTCCGAACACTAGCCTGTTTGGAGAGGTACCTATAGGAGTTTTGTATGCTATTCGGTAGGCCCATAGTGCATCATCCAGCTTCCTTGACCAGTCGGTCCGGTTTGCATTATCATTTTTAGCTAGGATGTTCTTTATCTCCCTGTTGGAGACTTCGACTTGGCCACTCGACTGAGGATGATAAGGCGTCGCCACCTTGTGATTCACACCATACTTTTCCAATAGGCTATTGAAAGCCTTGTTACAATAATGGGAGCCACCGTCACTGAGAATTGCTCTAGGGGTGCCGAACCGTGTGAATATGTTTCTTTTCAAGAATGCGGTCACACTCCTAGTTTCATTGTTTGGCAGGGCAACGACTTCAACCCATTTGGACACATAGTCCACAACTACAAGAATGTATTTCATCCCACAAGAGCTTACAAACGGCCCTATGAAGTCGATGCCCCATAAATCAACCTCCAGTACAAAGGACATCGGCATCCCATGTCTTTTGGAGATTGACCCTTGGCGTTGGCATTGGTCACAAGCTTTGACCATTTGATTTTCATCATGATATAAAGTTGGCCAATAATATCCACATTCAAGTTCTTTCGCCGCCGTCCGATTCCCTCCATGGTGACCCCCCACCGGTGAGTCATGACATGCCTTTAGAATTGGCATCACTTCTTCTTCTGGAACACATCTTCGAATAATGTTTCTCGTAGACGCAGAACAAAAATGGTTCCTCCCAATAGTATTGACGACATTCTCTCAAAAATTTCTTCTTCTGATATGATGCCAATCCATCCGGTATAAGCTCACTCACCAAATAGTTTGCAATGTTAGCATACCAAGGAGCTGAAGAGGAGGATAATGCCAGAATAAACTCATCAGGGAAAGCATCATTAATATCTAAGTCATTTCCTGGGCGCCCGTTTTCTTCAATGTGAGAGAGATGGTCAGCAACTTGATTTTCAGTGCACCTCCGGTCTTTGACCTCAAAGTCAAATTCTTGCAATAGAAGGACCCATCAGATCAACCTTGGTTTGGCATCTTTCTTCGCCATAAGATAACGAAGAGAAGCATGATCTGTGAAGACTACCACCTTGGATCCCAAAAGATAAGCCCGAAATTTCTCAAAAGCATAGACAATAGCAAGAAGCTCTTGCTCTGTCACTGTGTAGTTCATTTGGGCCCCGTTAAGAGTTTTTCTCGCATAGTAGATAGGATGGAGAATTTTGTTGTGCCATTGACCCAATACCGCTCCAATAGCTACACCACTGGCGTCACACATCAACTCGAATGGAAGAGACCAATCCGGTGTGACAATAATGGGTGCCGTGGTGAGCTTTTCTTTAAGCTCCTCGAATGATTTGAGGCATCCTTCATCGAACAAGAACTTGGAATCTTTTTCAAGGAGTTTGCACATAGAGCTTAAAATTTTTGAAAAGTCCCTGATAAAGCGCCGATAGAATCCGACATGACCAAGAAAGCTTCAGATGCCTTTCACTGAAGTTGGAGGAGGGAGCTTAGAGATTATTTCAACCTTTTCCAGATCGACCTCATGCCCTTCTTCAAAATTTTGTGCCCCAAAAAAATCCCCTGATCAACCATGAAATGACATTTTTCCCAATTGAGCACAAGATTGGTTTCTTCACACCGTTTTAGCACTTGGCGGAGGTTGTCAAGGCAATGCTCAAATGAGTCACCCACCACCGAGAAGTCATCCATGAAGACTTCCAAGAAATCCTCCACCATATCGGAGAATATGGACATCATACATCGTTGAAAGGTGGCCGAGGCCTTGCATAGCCCAAAAGGCATCCGGCTAAAAGCAAAGGTGCCATACGGGCAAGTGAAAGTGGTTTTCTCTTGATCTTCCAAGGCGATGTTGATTTGGTTGTAGCCGGAGTATCCATCAAGGAAGAAATAAAAAGAGCTTCCCGCTAGCCGATCAAGCATTTGATCAATAAAAGGCATAGGGAAGTGATCCTTGCAAGTAGCATTGTTAAGCTTCCGGTAGTCCATGCATACTCTTCATTCGGTCACTGTATGTCTGGGAATAAGTTTATTCTTTTCGTTGTGGATCACTGTCATGCCTCCTTTCTTGGGAACACATTGTACCGGACTTACCCACAGACTATCTGCAATGGGGTATACAACCCCCGCATCCAACCATTTGATTATCTCCTTCTTGACCACCTCTTGCATAGAGGGATTTAACCTTCTTTGATGCTCTACGCTTGGTTTGATCCCTTCTTCCAGTTGAATTTTATGTTTGCAAATGCCGATAGGAATTCCCCGGATGTCCCCTATTGTCCATCCAATCGCTTGTCGGTGGTCTCGCAAGACATTTAACAATGCATCTACCTGCACATCGTTCAACAAAGAAGACACGATTAGGGGTAAAGTATTATTAGAAACGAGAAATTTGTACCTCAAGTGCGATGGAAGTGGTTAGAGCTCCAGGTGCGGTGGCTCCATGATTGAAGGTTTTGCAGGTGGCGTCATTCGATTCTCAAGGTCGAGGGAAAGCTTGTTTGGTGCATATGTATAGGCTCCACGCCCTTCCAATGCGTTGACCATCTCCGCATAACCCTAAACGTTCTCATCATCAAAATTTACCAAAATTGCCGCCAATGCCTCTCCGAGGCCTTCTTCTTCCATTTTCATCACAACGACATCCTCTACTTCATCAACTACATCAATTACCGAAATTCTTTCATAAGAACTGCGCAACTTCAAACCTTTGCTTGCTTGGAAATGGACTTCTTCATCATTCACCAGGAATTCGATTTCATGTCGTTCTGAATCCATTAATACCTTCCCGTCGCAAGGAATGGCCTCCCTATAATGATAGGAATCTCTTTGTCGACCGCGCAATCCAAGATGACAAAGTCGGCCGGCAGAAGAAACTTCCCCACCTTTACGAGAACATCATCAACAATGCCCAAGGGTTTCTTTATAGTTCGGTCGGCCATTTGCAAACGCATGCTAGTTGGTCTCAGCAATCCCAATCCCGCTTGCTGGTAAATAGCAAGAGGCATCAAATTTATACTAGCACCGTTGTCACAAAGTGCTCTAGCAAAATCTCTCAACCCAATGGTGCATGGAATAGTAAAAGCTCCCGGGTCTCCTTTTTTCTCCACGGTTGATGTAGTAATTATTGAACTAACCCAATGAGTAAAACTTACCACCTCACTCTTTTTAGTTCTCTTCTTCGTCATCAACTCTTTCAAGTATTTGGCAAACCCCTGCGTTTCTTGGAAAGCTTCCAAGAATGGGATATTCACTGACAATTGCTTCAAGATGTCGTAGAATTTTTCGAACTTCCCATCCTCCGCTCTTCGTGAAAACCGTTGAGGAAATGGAGGACTAGGTCTAGGAATTGCGGGAGGAGCCTTTGTAGTCTCCTTTGCCTTTTCCACGGCTTTTCCTTTTCGTTCACTTTGAATCTCATCCTCTAGGAGGTTTTCTCCAACCTCAACTACTACCGGTGACTCACTCCGTGCTTCCTCTCCTTTATCATTGTTCTCAACATCAATCACTTTCTCGATCTTGTCTAGTATCACCTTACCCCTTCTTGTTGTTATGGACATGCAATGAGATGTCAACCCACTTGGGCCGCTTTTCGGGTTGACTACCTTGTCACTTGGAAGTGTGCCTTTTTGCTTGGGAGTTTGCTCCCTTGATAAATCTCTCATTTGCAATTCAAGTTTTTGAATCGAAGCGGTGTGTGACCCCACCACCTCGGACATATTCCTCATTGTTGTATCGCTTTTATCTTGGTTTTGCAAGATCTGCTCTAGCATCCCTTCCATTTTAGATTCACTTGATGATTGTGAAGAGTTGGAATATTTCCCTCTTGGTGGTACATACGGATTGGAGCTTCTGTTGGGATGGTTGTTGTTGTTGTTCCACAATCCTTGACCGCCTTGTTCATTGCGCCAATTTTGTTGGCCTTTCCTTTGCGGGTTTGGCCTCCAATTGTTTTGTTGGCGATAACTCCCTTGGGAGTTTTGAACATAGTTTGCTTCTTCCCATTCTTGATTTCCCATCGATTGCATGTCTTCCACCATATGCACTTTCTTGGTTTGATTTTCCTTGAGCATCTTTGTCAATACATCAACATTAGTGGCGAGACCGGCAATTACTTGGTCTCTCTCTTGATTCTCTTTGATCATGTTTTCCAGAGAAGGAGTGCCATAAGAAATTCCCCCAGTTGTATCTTCCGAATGCCAAGCTTGATTGTGCTTAGCCATCTTGTCTAGAATTTGCGTAATTCTAGCAAATGACTTATCCATGAAAGACCCATCCGCGACATTCTTGGCAATCGACTGGGAGAGTGGGTCCAGTCCCATGTAAAAATTTTCCATCAAAGTGTTGTCCGGGAACCCATGGTTCTGTGATCTCACAAGGTACAACTTGAATCGGTCCCATGCTTCATGTAAGTGTTCCCCCGGCATTTGCTTGAAGAAGAATATTTTGTCTCTAAGCTCAGATTTCTTGCTATCCGGGAACCACTTTGACAAAAAGGCTCGGACTAGCTCCGGCCATGTAGTGATGGTGTGAGGAGGTAAGTTGTGAAGCCATTTCCTTGCCTCTCCCGCTAATGAGTACTTGAACACCCGCAACCTCAAGGCGTCATCCGATACATTGGTCTGTTTGTGCATGGCGCACACACCCAAGAAATTCCTTAGGTGTTGCGTGGGGTCATCATCAGTTGAATCTTGAAATAGTCATTCTGCCTTGAGCATCACTATCATTCCATGGTCCACTTTAAATGTCGAAACACATACTACCGGTGGAAGTATGGCATTGGATTGGTCGATGTATTCCTCAATATCGCCGAAGGGATTTTCCTCTTCATCATAATGATCGGCCATTGTGACCTGGGACACCAATACAAAACAAGCAACTTGTGATGGAATAGAAAAAAATATAAAGTGAAGTTCACAATACTAGTAATTTCAAAACCGTATTCCCCGACAACGGCGCCAAAATTTTGATGCACTCAAATTACACTTTCAAATTGTGTAAAGCGGTCGAAGTCAAATATAATAACCCAACGAGGTTGGGGTCGAATCCCACAGGGAATAGGTGTGAAAATGTTACTTTGATAGTGTGATTCTTAACTCAAATCATGATTCCATCCCATTAGTAAATGGGAAGATGGGGATTGGTTGTGTAACAGACGAATAAAAGTAGTAGCGATGAGATTTCGTTAAAAGTGTAGTTAATATGATTGGGTGAACCAAGTTTGTGTCCCCTTTTAATGACGTGTAATGAAAATGGGTATTAATATGATATATTTCTAATGGGAAGTTCTTGATATGCACTTGATTTCTAGATGGCTACCCAATATTTTCCAGTAATAGGGTAGTATTTCCTCTTTATAATTTTCCCAAAAATAAAAGAGTTGCGATGAAGTCCAAATCCTTTTATTCCAAATAAAACGATCTTATCCCTAAGTGATTCTATTAAACAAGGCTTAAAGTCTTGAGTCTTTGATATTTACCCTTACCAATTCTAACCCACTTTTCCAAGCTAAGAAAGAAATTATGGCATAAGTTAATGTTTGCAACCATCAACAAGAAATGTATAAATAAGAGTAAATAAATATCAACAACCCATTATGCATATATTCAATGTTAAATACCCAAATACATAACACCCATTTAGAGTCCACAACCTTAGTATTTAAGGCTAGCTACTCATAATAAATGACAAAAAGGTAGAAGTATTGAGTGTCATGAATGCTTACAAATCAAGAATGAAGTGTTATAATGCTTCCAAAAAGAGAGAATATTCTAACAGGGGAATTTTCTTCAAAAACTGGACAAGAATGACCCACAAAACCCAAGTAAATCCATTTATAGTGGTCCAAAGGTCGGGTGGGTCACAGACAAAAATACCCCTGCAGACAGGTTATGCGATCGCATTCCTGTCGCACATCAGGAATGCGGATCGCATCCTTCTTGTTCTCATCGCATAACTAAACCCTAGTTTCCTGGTCGTCACCGCATTGTTGATTTGCGGTTCGCATCGTTGATGTACGACCGCATATTATCATCGCATTCTTGGTGCACCTTCAGGTATCGGAGATTCTGCGGTTAAGTATGAGGTTCACATGTGAGTTATGCGATCGCATACTCGACCGCATTTCAGCCCTTGAGATTGGCCCATCTTTTCTGTTGCGGTCTGCGATCCCAAGGTGAACAATGCGTTTCGCATGTGAGTTATGCGATCGCATACTCGACCGCATTTTAGCCCTTGTGATTGGCCCATCTTTTCTGTTGCGGTCTGCGATCCCTGGTTGAACAATGCGTTTCGCATTTGAGTTATGCGACGCCCTCTTATCAGATATGCGATCGCATTAGTGTTGCTCCCCTCACTTTTTAGCTTCTTTGCTTTCTTTTCATGGTCTTGAGTATTTACATCTCATGCACTTCAAAACGTCAAAATTCTATAAGTATAAAAGGCAATTGCTCTTGAAACAAACTATGATTTAAGTAATTTGGTATTAAATGTGCCGAAATTCTCCGGCACATCAGCCAATTCAGTAGGCCATCATATTCAGCACCTCCACTACCTCTTAGGGGTATTTCGGCGAGGCCTCAGTTCGGCGCTATGCCAGAGAGTTCCTATCGCCCCCCAGCCACAAGGGTGCACCCATCAGCTATTCCAGTCACCAGTGGTCGTCTAGTTCCTATTTCAGTGCTTTGCCAGATGGTTCACACCGCCCTCCAGCTATTCTGGGTTCTTCCTCATTTAGGCAGCGGGCTGTAGCACCAGGAGGTTGCTTCGAGTGTGGAGAGACAGGTCATATATGGAGGTTTTGTCCCAGGTATCGGGGCAAGGCAATGCAGCAGAGTTATGAGCCTAGGAGTTCAGCACTAAGCAGTCCGGCCGCCTCGAGGTGGAGGACAGGTCGGCAGGGGTCATCTTAGAGGGGGAGGCCAGTTAGGAGGAGGTCAGTTAGTTCCTGTTCACTCTGGGGGAGTTCAGTCTTCAGGAACCTCATCCACATTTTATGCCATTCTGGCCAGATCAGATGCGGTGGCCTCAGACGCAGTGATCACATGTATTATCTCAGTATGTGGTGAGAGGCTTCGGTACTATTTGATCCACGATCCACGTATTCATATGTTTCCGTACTATTTGCTCATCTTCTGGATATCCCTCGTGAGTCCTTGTGTTCTCTTATATATGTGTCCACTCCTGTGGGTTATTCTGTGGTGGTAGACCGAGTCTACCAGTCTTGTGTTGTCACTTTCTGCGGTTTCCATACCAGAGCAGATCTTTTATTGCTGGATATTATTGATTTTGAGGTTATCCTAGGCATGGATTGGCTATCTCCTTATCATGCTGTGTTAAACTTCCATGCCAAGTCAGTCACTTTAGCCATGCCTGAGTCGCCTAGACTAGAATGGAGAGGTTCTTCAGTTAGTGCCTCCAGTCGGGTTATTTCCTTCATAAAGGCTTGACAAATGGTCGAAAAGGGTTGTTTGGCCTACCTTGCTTATGTGCGGGACACCACCACCGAGTCTCCTACCATTGATTCAGTGCCTGTTTTCGAGAGTTCCTTGATGTGTTTCCTTTGGATCTTCTAGGCATGCCTCCAAATCGAGATATTGACTTCTGTATTGATTTGGCCCCAGATACTGAGCCTATTTCCATTCCCCTCTATCATATGGCTCCTAAGGAGCTGAAGGAGTTGAAGGAGAAGCTTGAGTAGTTGTTGGACAAGGGGTTCATCAGGCCTAGTGTGTCGCAGTAGGGTGCTCCAGTCTTATTTGTGAAGAAGAAGGACGGGTCCATGCAAATGTGCATTGACTACCGTCAACTAAATAAAGGAACCATGAAGAATAAGTATCCTCTTCCGCGCATCGATGATTTTTTGATCAGTTGTAACAAGCTCGTGTGTTTTCTAAGGTTGGCTTGAGATCGGGTTATCATCAGCTGAGGATTCGGGCTTCATATGTTCCGAAGACTGCATTTCGTACCAGATAAGGCCACTATGAGTTCCTGGTGATGTTTATTTGTTTAACTAATTCCCCAACAACATTCATGGACTTGATGAATAGGGTATTCAGTCCGTATATTGATTCTTTCATCATCGTCTTCATTGATGACATCTTGATTTATTCACGGAGCCTGGGTGAGCATGAGCAGCACTTGAGAGTTGTGCTCCAGACCTTGCGGGAATAGAAGTTGTATGCTAAGTTCTCCAAGTGTGAGTTCTAGTTAGATTTCGTGGCATTTTTGGGGCATGTGGTATCCGGGGAAGGTATCAAGGTTGATCCTCAGAAGATTGAGGCGGTTCAGAGTTGGCCGCGTCCTACTTCAGCTACAGAGATCATGAGTTTCTTGGGCCTAGCAGGATATTATCGCCGATTCGTGGAGGGTTTCTCCTATATTGCAGCCCCACTGACCAGATTGACTCAGAAGAATGTCCCACTTCAGTGGTCCGACGAGTGTGAGGCAAGCTTTCAGAAGCTCAAGTCAGCCTTGACCTCAGCACCAGTTCTGTCATTGCCTTCCGGTTCTGGGATGTATACCGTGTATTGTGACGCTTCACGCGTTGGGTTGGGGTGTGTGCTGATACGGGATAGCAGGGTTATTTCTTATGCTTCGCGACAGGTGAAGGTTCATGAAAAGAATTACCATGTGCACGATTTGGAGTTGGCAGCGATTGTTCATGCTTTGAATATATGGCGGCATTATCTATATGGTGTATCTTATGAAGTTTATACTGACAACCGCAACCTGCAGTACTTGCTTAAGCAGAGGGACCTTAACTTGAGGCAGCGGAGATGGCTTGAGTTATTAAAAGATTATGATCTCACTATTTTAGATCACCCGGGCAAGGCGAATGTAGAAGCAAATGCTTTGAGCAGGAGGGCATCGAGTATGGGTAGCTTGGCCTACATTGAAGCTGAGGAGAGACCTTTAGCCTTGAAAATTCAGTCCTTGGCCAATCGTCTTGTGAGATTGGACTTTTTAGATCCTCGTCGAGTTTTGGCTCATGTGGTTGCTCAGTCTTCATTGTTGGGGGAGATTAAGGCTCGGCAGTTTGTTGATCCATGCCTTGCAGAGCTGCTGGATGCAGTGGTCCATGGCAGGGCCAAGGAAGTTACTTTGGGCGAGGATGGTGTCTTGAGGATCCAAGGCCGTTTATGTGTTCCTAATATTGATGGCTTGAGGAAGAGGCCCACAGTTCTCGGTATTCCGTTCATCCGGGTGCGACAAAGATGTACCATGATTTGAAGCAACACTATTGGTGGAGGCGGATGAAGAAATATATAGTGCAGTTTGTGGCTAGGTGTCTCAATTGTCAGCAGTTCAAGTACGAGCACCAGAGGACACGAGGCTTGTTTCAACAGATGCCCATTCCTGAGTGGAAATGGGAGCGCATCACCATGGACTTTGTGGTTGGGTTGCCTCGGAATTTGCAGAAGGTTGACGCAGTTTGGGTCATTGTGGATAGGTTGACCAAATCGGCACATTTCATTCCTGTGGCTACTACTTATTCTACGGAGAGGCTGGCCCAGAGTTATGTTCGGGAGATAGTTCGGTTGCACAGTGTGCCGGTGTCCATTATATCAGATCGATGTCCTTAGTTCACCTCGCACTTGTGGAAAGAATTGCACAGTGAAATGGGCACTCAGATAGATCTCAGCTCAGCCTTTCACCCTCAGACTGATTGCCAGTCGGGGCGTACAATTCAGATTTTGGAGGATATGCTCAGGGCTTGAGCGATTGATTTTGGCGGTCAGTTGAACCAGTTCTTGCCTTTGGCAGAGTTTGCATACAATAACAGTTATCACTCAAGCATCGAGATGGCTCCATTCGAGGCTTTATATGGCCAGCGATGTCGTTCTCCGATTGGGTGGTTTGAGCCTGGCGAGGCCAAGCTATATGGTACAGATCTGGTGAGAGATGCCTTGGAAAAGATGAAGATATTCAAGAAAGGCTCTGTACAGCTCAATCCAGACAGAAGAGTTACGCGGATCAGCAAACGCGTGATGTAGCATTTATGGAGGGAGATAAGGTTCTGTTGAAGATTCGCCGATGAAGAGCGTTATGAGATTCGGGAAGAGGGGCAAGCTGAGCCCCAGGTTTATAGGCCCTTTCGAGTTGTTGAGGTGAGTCGGGGAGGTTGCTTATGAGCTCTCTTTACCTCCCGCCTTATCGAGAGTTCATCCGGTATTTCATGTATCCATGCTCCGGAGATATCATGTCGATTTCTCTCACGTGATTTATTTCAGCACTAGTCAGTTAGATGAGAAGTTGGGCTTCGAGGAGGAGCCAATCGCTATTATTGATAGTCATGACCGCCAGTTGAGGTCCAAGAGGATTTCTGTCATAAAGGTTCAGTGGAGGGGCCAACCAGTCGGTGAGGTGACTTAGGAGTCCGGGGAGGACATGCGGAGCAGGTATCCACAACTATTCGGCACATCAGGTACGACTCTACGTCCGTTCGAGGACGAACGTTTGTTTTAGAGGGGGAGATTGAGATGACCCAAAAAGGGGTCATCTTATGTGCATCTAATTTTGACTGTGTTCCGAGGCCCTAAAGCCTCCATTAATCTCACCTCGATGTGCATGCGCAGCCCATGCACGTAGCTGGAAAGCATTTATGTGAAAACTTGATTTAAGAGTTAAATTTTTGATAATTAATTGAATAAAGTTGAATTTGGTCAACATTTTGGTAAATAGACCCGGATCCGTGATCTGACGGTCCCGAAAGGTCAGTAGGAAAATATGGGACTTGGGCGTATGCCCGGAATCGAATTCCGAGGACCCAAGTCCGAGCAATGATTTTTTAAAGAAAATGGTTTTATGAAAATATTTAGGCTTATGAAAATGAACCTTGATGTGAAACCTGTGTCGCCGGGCCCGTATTATGATTTCGACGCCCGGAACAGGTTCAATGTGTGATATATAAGTTATCTGCAAAATTTGGTAAGAAACGGGCTTGATTGGATTGGTTTCAGATCAAAATGAGGAAAGTTGGAGTTAATGAAGTTTTGAGGTTTTTAAAGAAATTGAAATTTGGCTTGAAAGGTGATTTTATGTTACCGAGGTCCGAATAAAATTTCGAGACTGGGGTGTCATTTATAACTTGTCTGCAAAATTTGAAGTCATTACGAGTAGTTTAGGCCAGTTCGGTGCATTGAAGTGAATTCTAGAATTTCAAGTTCTTAAGTTTTGATTCAACTTGATTTTGGGGTTGAACTTTGAGTTTCGTTGTTGTTTTCCATGTTTCGGAAGTTCGAGCAAGTCTGTATCATGAATACATACTTGTTGGTATTCTCGGACGGGGGCTCGAGAGGGCCCAGGTACCTCCCAGACACCCCACGAGGCCAAAAACCAGCTAAAACAGCTGCCGGTGCAGCTGTTGCTGATGTGACCGCAGGTGCGGTTGCCCAGCCCCACGTGCAGGACCGCTTCTGCGGTCCCAGCCTCGCAGGTGCGATCCCCAACCCCCTTGCCCAAAGTCCGCAGGTGCGAGACCCAAGCCGCAGGCACGGGACCGCCGGTGCGGTCCAGCATTCGTAGGTGCGACACCCATCGTAGGCGCGACCTTTCTTTCGCAGAAACGGGACCGCTGGTGCGGACCCTTCTCCGCAGGTACGATGCCAGGGTCCCAGACCCATTTCCGTAGGGGCGGTGAGTTACTCGCAGGTGCGGGATCGGACCTGCGGTCTTTAGGTCGCAGGTGCGGAAATCACTGTTGCCAGCCCCTTTTAAATGTCCAAATTACGGGTTTTTCTTCATTTTACCCACCATCAACTTCCATTAGATAAAAACCAAGCTTGAGCAGCACCTCCCACGACCACCCCCTGTAAGAGGTAAGTTAAACCACATAATTTTCTAGCTTCAACATTAATTCCTAGTTTAATTCCCTAATAAATTATCTAAAAATCATAGAATTAGGTAGTAATTTTAGGGTTCTTGAGGATTTTTCATTTCCCATTTTAGGCCATGAATTCAAGTAGAAATCACACCTTAGTGATCCTTAGGCTATGGGTAGGTGTTCCCTTCGAGAATTTTCGGAATTTGAACATGCGAGACCGGGGTTGGAATTTGGAAATTCTTCAAGAATGGCGACTTTATCGAATAACTAAGATAATTTTTCACATTGTGCATGCATTGAAGTTATTGTATACCTTTTTTCTAGTTGCGAGTCCTCGGGTATAGAGTTCGGAGTTTCGGGCGCAATTGTGGTCCGGGGGTAGATTCGACACGAGGTGAGTCTCCTTTCTAACCTTGTAAGATAGAATTGTCCTCATAGGTGATGTAAATGCTATGTGTAAATTGTGTGGGGGCTACGTACGTGCCAAGTGACGAGAGTCCGTAGGTAGCGGCTATAATTGTTATGTCTGGGTAGTTAGGCCCACATCATGCCTTGTATGCTTTTCTTGTAATGCGTTAAATAAGTTTTCTTTGTAATGTTTCATATGATTTATTGTAACGCCATATGTACTATGCAATTGTGTTTTGCATCGTGTTATTCTTATGAGGCTTATGAAAAAAAATTGTGAAATATATGGGAGTGGGTCGTACGCCACGACAGAGTTGAAAAGAAATTGTGAAATATAGGGGAGCGGGCCGTACGCCACGGCGAAATTGAAAAGAAATTGTGAAATATATGGGAGCAGGCCGTACGCCACGACGAAATTGAAAAGAAATTGTGAAATATATGGGAGCGGGTCGTACGCCACGACAGAATTGAAAAGTAATTGAAATATATGGGATCGGGTCTTACGCCGCGGCGAGTGTTGAAAGTACCTTATGGGAGCGGGTTGTAAGCCATGGCGGATCTAAGAATTTGTGATTACTGTTTTCGTTCGGTGGTCTTACCCTTGAAAGTGCTTTATTGTTTAGTTCAGCAATTGTTTGGATTTTTCTGCTGTTGATATATATATACTTGTTGCTTATTTCACTGACATGCCTACTGTATTTCATCATATGCTATCATATGTTATCACTGCTGGACCTTAGTGAGTATCGAGTCGCCCTCTCGTCACTACTTCTTCGAGTTTAGGCGGGATACTCACTGTGTACATATTTATTTAATATGTACTCATGCTGCACTTTCTTTTCTTTTCTGTACTTGACTTTACATGTCTGGAGGCTGGCACGTCTGACTATTAGGCCGGCGCTAGATATTGATAGCGTGGTCATACTTCTCGGTGAGCTGTTTTCCTGGCGACTTCCATCAGCACCCTGGAGCTCTTTTGTTATATTTCTCTATTCATTTCATTCAGACGAAGACTCTGTATATATTGTAGTCGTTGTATATTGGGTAGTTGCCCATGACACCCGTGACACTAGTTCCTGGCACACACGCGTAGTGTATATTTTTGGGGTTTCAGGACGTATATCTATGTGTATGTTATATCTCAGCTTTGTATCTACTATGACTTACCTTCGCTCAAGGCTAGTATCATGTTAGTTGTTATAAACTGGTAATATTTTACTTGTTTAATTAGATGGGAAGGGTATCACTTGGTGTAATTTGTGTTGGCTTGCCTAACCCCGTCGTTGGGCGCCATCACGACTCGGATTAGGATTCTGGGTAGTGACATAGAGCTTAACCTGATAAGGCAGAAAGGTAGCCTTATGCAGATGCAAATGCAGATGAAGGTAGAGCTTAACCTTAGAAGGTAGAAAGGTAGCCTTATGTAGATGCGAATGCAGATGGAGGTAGAGCGTAACCTCATGCAGACGGAGATAGAGCTTAGTCTCGGAAGGCAGAATGATAGCCTTATGCAATGCAGAAAATAAATCGAGAGTAAGAATTCTTAGCTGGTGATAAAGTGCAGTGATACGATTGTTGCATTGATGATACTAGTAAGCGTTGGCATGTGTGATGAGTTCGAGAGCGTATCCTTCAGAAACATACGTATGGTGGGGATAATGAGATGTCTTGGGCTTTTGCCGTATTTCTGCCTACATCCAAAGAAAAATTGTGAGCTCTGTAAAGGGAAGGGTTAGTTCGTATCCCCGCTGGCTCGGATCGGCATGTCTTCTTGATGATGATAACTTTGTTTGCACCACAAGGGTAGCGTTGCTAAAACAAGCTATTTTTTTTCTAGAAATAAATATGCATGGTTTTATAAAAATTTATATGATATAACATATAATTGAAGAAGAGTAATTTCTTTGGATGAACCGACGACCACGACGCGGTTCAAGTCATTGCAACCTCTCTTGCTGCGGAGATTTTAGGGTCCTTCTCAGCATTTTGCCCCTGTTTGATGGGTGAAGGCTTTTGGCTGTTACTGGTGCGGTGCTCGGCTGAATTTACTTTGGAACATCGAGGTCCCTCCTCAAAATTCTGCCCCAGTTTCCATTCGTGGGGAAAATTAAAATTTTATTAAAATATTACCGAACCCTATAGGGCTGCCTACGTATCCCCTCTTAAACGGGAATCAGGTCAGGCGTAGTTTAATTTACGACATAGAAGCATATCGATTACACATAGTAGCACTTGACTGTATCTGAATTGATTGGTTTAGGACAAATTTCTCCATCTATTTCTGCCATTATGAGCGCTCCTCGTGTTAGCACCCGGTGAACCATGTACAGGCCTTGCTAATTGGGAGAGAATTTCCCTTTTGCTTCATCTTGATGGGGAAAGATTTTCTTTAACACAAGTTGCCCCAGTATGAATCGTCTTGGTTTGATTTTTGTTGAAGGCTATGGTCATTCTATTCTGATATAGGTGACCATGACAAATCGCGTTCATTCTTTTTCCGTCAATGAGGGACAATCGCTCATAGCGGCTTCTTACCCATTTTGCGTCGCTGAGGTTAGTTTCTTGTATGATTCTTAGAGATGGGATCTAAACTTCAGCACGAATGACGGCTTCTGTACCGTATACCAACATGTAAGGCGTTTCCCTTGTTGATGTGTGAACCGTGGTATGGTACCCAACATAGCAAATGGTAATTTCTCGTGCCATTGCTTGCGCTTTTATATCGTTTTCCTCAATATCTTCTTGATGTTTTTTGGCAGCCTCAACGGCTCCATTCTTTGAGGTATTTATGCTGTAGAATTATTGTGCTTGATCTTGAAGGTTTCACACATTACTCTCATCAAATCACTATTGAGATTGGAACCATTATCGGAGATGATTGACTCTGGCACTCCAAATCGACAAACAATGCGGTCGCGGACAAAGTCGGCTACAACTTTCTTAGTAACTGCTTTGTAAGATGCTGCTTCGACCTATTTGGTGAAATAGTCAATGGAAACCAGAATGAACCTGTGTCCATTGGCGGTTGCTGGGTCGATTGGTCCAATGACGTCCATGCCCCAGGGGGCGAACGACCATGGTGAGCTTGTTACGTTAAGCTCACTGGGAGGTACCTTTATCATATCCCCATATATCTAACATCGGTGGCATTTGCGGACATACTGAATGCAGTCTGTTTCCATGGTGTTCAAGAAATAACCGTCCCGAAGTATCTTCTTTGCTACAACAAGCCCGTTCATATGAGGACCGCATGTACCGACATGTATTTCCTCCAACAGCTTCGTTGCTTCCTTTGCCTCGACACATCTTAGCAAACCTAGATCGGGAGTCCTCCTATATAGGATTCCTTCGTTGTGAAAGAAGTTGTTTGATAACCTTCGAAAAGGGCGCTTTTGAGCAGCGTTTGCATGCTCTGGGTACTCTCCCTCTGCCAAGTACTCCTTAATATCATGAAACCAAGGCTTTCCATCTGCTTCTTCTTCAACGTGGGCGCAGTAGGCCTGCTGATTGTGAATCCCCACCAAGATAGGGTCAATAAAGTTCTTATCTGGATTCTGGATCATAAATGACAAGGTGACCAGTGCGTCGGCAAACTCAATCTTGATTCTAGGAACGTGCCGGAATTCAATATTTGTGAACCTCCTTCTCAATTCCTGCACATGATGTAGGTATGGTAGTATCTTGGAATTCTTGGTCACCCATTATCCTTTGACTTGGTGTATCAATAATTCTGAGTCACCAATTACTAATAATTCCTGAATATTCATGTCTATGGCCAAATTGAGCCCAAGGATGCAGGCCTTATATTTAGCCATGTTGTTGGTGCAGGGGAATCTGAGTTTGGCGGATACTGGGTAGTGCTGACCGGTTTCCAAAATCAAGACTGCTCCAATACCCACGCCTTTGAAGTTTGCAGCCCCATCAAAGAACATCCTCCAACCATCGTAGGATTCTGCAATGTCCTCTCCTACGAATGCCACTTCCTCATCAAGGAAATACGTTATCAATGGTTCGTATTTTCCGTCCACAATATTTTCAGCAAGATGATCGGCTAATGCTTGTCCCTTGATCGCCTTTTGATTTACGTAAATGATGTTGAACTCACTTAACAGGATCTGCCATTTAGCTAGCTTGCCAGTGGGCATGGGCTTCTGAAAGATGTACTTGAGAGGATCCATCCTTGATATGAGGTATGTCGTGTAGGCACAGAAATAATGCCTCAGCTTTTGTGCGAACCAGGTCAAGGTACAATAGGTGGGCTCTAATAGAGAATACCGGGCCTCATACGGAGTAAACTTCTTGCTGAGGTAGTAAATTGCTTGCTCTTTCCTCCCCATTTCGTCATGTTTCCCGAAAACGCAACCGAAAGCTCCATCCAATACGGCCAAGTAGAGTAATAGGGGTCTACCCGGCTCTGGGGTACCAAGACTGGTGGTGTTAAGAGATACTCTTTGATTCTGTCGAAGGCTTTTTGGCAATCCTCAGTCCATTTGATGGCAGCGTCCTTTCTCAGCATTTTGAAAATTAGTTAACAAATTACAGTAGACTGGGCTATGAATCGGTTGATATAATTGAGCCGTCCCAGGAAGCTCATAACATCCTTCTTGTACTTTGGAGGCGACAATTCTTGGATGGCTTTGACCTTTGATGGATCTAGCTCTATTCGTCGACGACTGACAATGAACCCTAGCAGCTTGCTAGCAGGAACCCCGAACGCACACTTTGCAGGGTTAAGTTTCAGATTGTACTTCCTTAACCTGTTGTAGAACTTTCTCAGATCTTCCATGTGATCAATAGCTTTCTTTTATTTGATGATGACGTCTTCCACGTATACCTTGATCTCCTTATGAATCATATCATGGAATACAGTAGTCGTGGCCCTCGTATAACTGGCTCTTGCATTCTTCAGACTGAATAGAATCATCTTGTCGAAATACACTCCCCATGGCGTAATGAATGTCGTTTTCTTAGCATCTTCCTCTTCCATCCAAATCTGATGGTAACCAGCAAAACAATCTACAAAGGACTGCAGCTCCTGCTTGGCATAGTTGTCAATTAAGATGTGTATGTTTGGCCCGGGGAAGTCGTCTTTCGGACTGGACTGGTTAAGATCCCGGTAGTCGATGCAGACTCTGACCTTCCCATATTTCTTTGGTAAAGGAACAATGTTAGCTAACCATGTAGGATATTCGACCACTCGGAGAACCCTGGCGTTGATCTGCTTGGTGACCTCCTCTTTGATTTTCAAGCTTATGTCAGGCTTGAACTTTCTGAGCTTTTGCGCCACTGGTGGGCATGTTGGATTAGTTGGTAGCTTGTGGGCCACAATAGATGTACTGAGCCCAGTCATGTTGTCATATGACCAGGCGAATATGTCCTCATATTCCCTTAAGAATTCCGTATATTCCTCATTTTCTTACGGCGACGGATGAATGCTGATGCGTATTTCTTTGGCGATCTCAGCGTTTCTCAGGTTGACGACCTCAGTCTCGTCCAAGTTAGACTTAAGTCTGTTCTCAATGGTCTCAACCTCCTTAATAATTTCCTCAGGTATATCATCCTCGTCTGACTCAGGATCCATTTGTTGCGTTTCCTCGTTGTAGGTCACAATCGTCGGTTCATCAAGATAAGTAATAGTAATGCTGTGTAAATAAAGTAAAGGGGAGGAAAATAGTAACAAGTAAATATAAGATTTATAAAGAAACTTGAAATGCTTTGATGAATTGAATAAATGTTTGAACATAGGAGCTCTTTCTTGCAGAAATTAAAAATGCGAAAAGGAATACAATTCTGTAAATAACGCTTGTTTTGTTAGCCTTACTACCCCGAGGCTCGACGGGCTTTGGTTGTTCTGACGGACCAATTGTTGAGATATGATCCCTTGTTCACGATTGTATGGAAGGGCCTTCCTCCCCCTCCTCTTCAAGAATGACACATCAGTCCATGTCCTCATCATCTAGAAAAAGATCCCTTATTGCCGCTAGCGCTTCCTCCTCGTCTATACCATATGTGATGTCAGCTGGCTGGAAAGTTTGCTCTATGTGGGGTATTGGCTGCTCTAATGGGTAATAGGGGCCGCGCCATGGTGGCGACCAGTCCTTGAACTCCTTCTATGTGTACTCGTACCCTAGACTAAAAGTAGTACCGTGCTTCTTGAGTGTTATTGGCTTTGTTATTCCTTCGAGATTCTTACCGAGCCCTTTACCCGGATCGTACCCTTGCAAGTTCAATATACATTCGGTCTTACAGCCCCACCACTTGTCTTTGTTAATGGCGTTAACACGTTCTACGTTGTGATATATTACTCCACCCAATTTCCTCCTTCCATTGATGACCGAAAAGGTCTGGTGACCATAGATATGGTTGCTACCGTCGCCATGAATGATTACCTCTTGGTGATTCCATTCAAACTTCACAGCTTGGTGTAGGGTTAATGCGACGACCCCAGCAACGTGGATCCAAGGTCGTCCCAATAGTAAGTTGTAGGATGCAGGCAAATCTATCACTTGGAAATCTACATCGAACCAAGTTTGTCCCATCTGTAAGCACAAGGTGATTTCTCCCATGGTGGACCTTTGTGAACCATCAAAGGCTTTTACATAGATCTCTCCTTCCTTTATCTCATTTTAGACTCTTGCCCAATCTCTTGAGTGTGACCAGCGGACAAATGTTGAGGCTGAGACCCCCATCAATTAGGATCCTTGTGATGAAATGATCCTCACATTGTACAGTGATGTGTGTCGCGCCCCCTTTTTTATATCGCACGGGTTAGGTACAGAGAGATCGAGTTGATGACATTCTGGACAACTCCTTAAAGGAAGAGGTTTAAGGAAGAGTCGCCACCTAACAATTTTTATGGTGCGTTAGGGCACCTAGAGTTGAGAAACTCATGAACTAGTTTGCGTTGCCAGAGGTTGGGTAAGGGCTTGAAATTATCCCGAGGGGAAGGTATTAGGCACCCTTCAGGATCCACAACTGTGGGTCCCTGCCAATAAGTGTTGTGAATTTGGACGGCGAGCAAGTAACAAATAAGGTTCACATATGAGGGGATTTAAAAAAACTATGAAATCTTTAAAGGTTTTTGAATAACATAAACATTTGAAAAGAAGTGTCTTAGGTTTAAAGTAATATGGATTACTTCAATGCAATACCCGGTATGTCACACCTCGAGGAGGCGGCTACACGTGGTATTAGCGCACCGGTCATCATATTCGCATTCTACCCTTCCCACACCGTAAGGTTAATTAAAATGCATGTATTGGTCACGAAAGCTTATTGCGTGCCATTCCCGTCCCATCCTATAAGTCATGGAGGGTGATTAGGACCACTAATCCTACAATGTTGGAACTAGGAAGAACCCTTAGGTTTAAAGGTCAAAATACTAAGCGACGTATAAAAACAAGTAGGACTGCACATATGGGGAACACATAGGGACAAATAAAGGCTCATAGATACCTCCACAAGTAGACATATAATTGGCACGTCTCAAATGCACTTAAGTCTCAATGACAGGAATTTAAAACAAGAGTTTCTAAGTAAATTCTGACAGTTTTAGTGAGAGAATATGTTTGAAAACTTAGTTAGTGAAAGCAGAAAGTTCAATTAAGACTGAGTAATTCAAAGGAATGAATGACTTTCAGAAATGCAGTAGTTTAGAGGCAACATTAGGATTTAGAAGTGCACAACGACTTAGAATTCTTATTAAAGCATGATTTTGAGATGATATAATGATTCAAAAGAGAAGTGACTTAAAAGATATAGTAGCTTTAGAGGAAACATAGAGCGAAGATTCAAAATAACATGATTTTGAGCAGAGTGGTGTTACTCTGAAATCCAGTAGTTTGAAGACATAATAGGACAGGAATCAGATAAAATTCTGACAAAGAGGAAGAAATGCATAGCTTCAAAAATTCTGGGATTGAAAGACTGGAGGAATAGAGCGAGCTTTAAAAGAGATATAACACAGAGTGAAAGGCATCAGAGTTCAATATTTTCAAAAGGACTGATTGGTTTTAATATTAACATGCCAAGAACACAATTGGTTTTGATTTTTATACGTACTTTGCCTAAAGTTTGCCTAGGCTTCATATACATTGCCTATTTATTTCAAAGGGGTGTACATGCATATTTAGTCCTGATTTTAAGAGGTACAAATTTTCAAAAATATTTTAAACACATTTTCTCAGATTAGCATGTTGATTAGGTGTTCGACAATTGTAGCTCAAATAGATATGAGATCCTAAATGACAGGATATCTAATGCAAATAGGGATACGTAAAACATGGCCTCTAAATGCTATGATTATGAAAATGCAGTAATGGCATTCTATAGCAGTCTCGTTATTTTTCTTTTGCCATTATTAGTTGGGGTCATGGTTTACGAAATAAATATGATAACATGCTGAAAGTAAAGGACCTAAAGCATGATTTCTAATGAAGTAAATGCATGTCCTAGAAAGGTTATCTATTGTACAGATAAGTAAATAAAACCTATGAACATGTTTGCTATCCATTACTAAACTAAGCATGAATAGTCCCCATATTCACTATCCAGCCCCAATATTCGTTTACAAATTATTACACGCCATAATAAATGAATTACAATAATGAAAAAGAAAATAAGAAGTTATTCTATAGGGAGCCTTCAATCAGGCCTTATCTTCAGGGCTCATCCCTCTTAGTTTCACATCCTTACATCATCCTGGGTGCGGCAAAGCTCCCAAAGGCCTTAGTGAAGAGCCCCGGCCAATACCAGCACCCAGCAAAAGCCCATGGTCAAACAAGTGTAGTGTAGAGTACCCTTACCTCAGTGTCTCAAGGTTCAGATGGAGCTCATGGCCCCTAAGCGATGCACACACTGAGGGGGGTGGAACCTAAAGGTTTAGGAATTGTGAAGTGCTTTAAAAGGATTGAGATAAGGGATTTTGAAATCACTTAAAGATTAACAAAAGAAAATAACTTTTGAAATAGAAAGTAATGGCACTAATCACAACTCAATAGAGTTCAAAACAAACAAGCACGAAAAGGGATGCGGGGGCAACATGAGATTAGCTTTTGAATAAAGGAGGTCACAATATCTAGTCAAGAAACAATCACAAGCAAAGACAGGGGTTGGGTACAGATAATAACTTGCACTTGATTGGTACTCAGAGCAAATCCCATATCACAGGTGAGGGTACAACATTCACTAAAGAGAACATACAAGTGACATTAGACAGGCAGACAAAAATGGGAGTAGCCACATAGTCAGATAGATTATGAAGACATCATAAGGCTTGGTAGAGAGAGGCAACAGATTTAGTAGAGCCATAAGCAACAATCACAAATAGATTTTAGGGGGTTTAGATGATAGTAGGTAACCAATTTCAATTACAAATTCATCACACATGAGGATAGCTTCATGAAAGTAATAAGAAATTGTTAAAGAGATCACAGAAGAGAGGCTAGGTAGTTGGTGAAGGAGACATGATAAACATGCAAAAGGGAAAAAAGATACAATAATCATATAATCATGTGATCCCACAAGCCTTAATGAATCATAGGGAATAGAGCAGGGGGTCAGTGCTAAGCTAGAAGAAGAAGAGATCATATAAAAGGATAAGGCATGCTAATGACATAGTAGAGAATAGAAACACAAATAGAAGCATAATAGGAACAATAGGAAATTCAAATAATATTGAAGCATGTTGATTGGAATGCTAGAAACATACCAGTTATACAACTAAAGAACAACAGTAGGATAGTGAATAGCACAATATTAGCCTTGGCTTAGCAGTCGGCTAATAGTAAGCAGCAAAGAGTAACAATAGAGACAAGAGAGAGAGCCAAGAAGAAGAACACAAGAGAGTATTCTATAGGAATTGAGAAAATATCGACTGCCCAATGTTAGTATGTCTGTTATGCAAAAGAGAAGGGAGTACTTATAGTGCTGAAAATGCGTAACCAAATAAGGCAAGGAACAATGGCTTCACACAAGTATGGGAATAGTGTCCAATTAGTATCAATTAGGGATATGGACTCCCTTGATTAAGGAATCAAGATCAAACAGACACAATCAAAGTTAAATAAGGAAAAGGAATCATTGCAAAACTGATTTTACTATAATAAGAGTAATAAAGTATAAATCATGTATTAAGGATATAACATACAATTAAGGAAGTCTGTATTAACATAAAAACAGGGCAGCGTACCAATTTTGAATTCTAAAAATAGGTTCAATGAGATGCGCTTGAAAATCACACATAATCAGTGATAAACAAGGAAAGTATCACATAGATAAGGAAGCAATTCAAAATTATAGGCATAAGACATATATCACGAGTAATTACACAGAATCAGTGTAACAATCATGTGAACAATTAATAACGAGCAATCATACTCAATAAATAGCAGGTATTGGGAAATATCAATCAAACCATAAGAACAATTTCGAGGAGGAAACATAAAGCACATAGGCCACACATGAAACCCAGAACATTCGTGAAAGATATGCAAGCAAGTCGAACAAGTAATCATAGAAGTTGAAGGCAAAAATCAGAAACTAGGTATCGATTAAGGATACAGGGTTTAAGCAAAGAATCAAACAAGGTAAAAAAAACCTCGAGTAGACAAAGGAACATAAGAAGAGTACCAAAATAACTAAGGAATCAGGATTTAAAATCGTTTAAGAAGGGTTCGAAGAACCCTAGTTCATAGAAAACGAAAATCATTCGAAGAATACCAAGTGTTAAGAAACAAATGGATGAAAATCACTGAGATAAACGCAGATCTTAAGAGAAATCAAAAGGTCAAAACTAGGGTTTCAGAGAGAATCCATAGGTAACTGAAAAACCTTGTGTAATACTCAGAGAGAGTGGTAGCCGGAACACCACCGGGTTGATCCTTTCCAGAGAAGGCCAGAAACGCCCAGGCAAGAGCCTCCATGGCCGCTCTGGTATGGTCGAAGTCTCAAAGGGCCTCAGAGACAAGGTGACAGGAGAACGTAGCTTCACAGTCGCCGGTGGTTGAAGGGATGAGCCTGGGAGTGGCTGGAGATGAGGGTGAAGGCCATTGAAGAAAAAGGAGACCCCATATAGTTCTAGAGAGAACTGGGAGCGGAGGAGTCGAGGAGAGATAGAGAGGGCGATGGAAATGAGAGACATGGGAGTGGTAATTGGGGTTAATTGTTGTAACATTTGATCTGGGCCGTTGATCTCGTTTGATCAATGGTTCAGATTGACGGGGGATTGAGCTGGGTATAGTTTTTGTTGGGCTGAGTACTTTTGGGTTTGGGTTGAAATTAGGCTAGGAATTAAATAGGATGTGGCTAGTTATTAAATACCTATGAAAACAACAGATAATTAATTAAATAAAATAGCTAATAATTTTGTAAAATGAAATTAAGTTAAAAATAAGTATAGTTACAGTAATTAAACAATACAAAAAATATAAAATACATGAAATCTGATTTTAAGGGTATAAAATGACCAATTAGGCTATAACTGCAAAATAATTGTAATTGCAATTAAATAATACTCGATTAGTCAATTTACGAAATAATTGAAATTTAATAAGTAAAAGGTGATTATAAATGACTTATTAAAGTGGAAAATATTTTGAGATTTATTTAGAGCATAATTTAAAAATTATAAAAGATACTAAATATCGAATAAATAAGGAATAATTAAAATGAAAATATGTAAAAAATTATGAAAAATACTCATTATTGCTAAGAGTGATTTTGAAGCATGTAGGAAGGATTTTAAAAAAAATTTAGAAAAAAATTGGGTATCAACAGTTGTCCCTCTTTACCCGGGAAGGATGAAAGAGTTGTCGGGTAAAGATATGATGGCCAATTTTGACCAGAAATGAAACTGCGGGATAGAATTCGGCTGCACCCTGGTTTTTGAGCTACCTACATATCCGTGGTTTTACAGGAATCAGGCAGCATGTAGTTCCTGAATCATCGGCGAAATATACCGACGGTGTTTTACAAGAACGGACACAAGGTGCATGGTGGGGTAAGAATATGAAGATCTTTCGGGGTTTATCAGGACCCGAAATCCCACCTACGAGCCATGAATGCGACAAACGGTGAACCCGCTACTCAAGCCAACATTTGAACTGGATAAATCTCATTAGCAACAGAAACATGCAGATTAACTAAGGCATCGATGGCCCACGATGCAAAATCTAACAAATAACCAGAATATAACATAACAATTTCGAAATACTACCCATATACAAAATCCCAGAACTGGTGTCACATACTCACTGACTATCTAAGAGATTACTACAAATTAAAGGTCTGAAATAAATACATAGGACTATCTTTGAAATACAAAGTAAGATAGAGCTCAAAGTGGAAAGTAGAAGGTGACGTCAAGGCCCACGAACGTCTGCGGGTCTACCTCGAAGTCTCTTGTGTGACTGATGAGATGCTCCGATCGTTAGTGGTCACCGAGTCTGGCTGCGTAGTCTACACAACATAATGAAGTGCAGGTGTAGCATCAGTACAACCGACCCCATGTACTGAGTAAGTGTCGAGCCTAACCATGGCGAAGTAGTGACGAGGCTAGGACCAAAACAATATATGTACCTGTGCAATTTTGTGTAATAAAAGGAAAAATGGCAACAGAAATAAGCAAGTAAGACAGATACGGGGAGAACATGCTGGGGAGATAGGGGTAACAATATGCTAGCACGGCAGAACAGGGTAATAAATGAAACGTAAAGACAAGGCAGAAATTTAACTTCTCAAACAAATAATGAACAGAAAAGGCACGACATGTCCCCTCGTGCATAACCTCACAATCACTCGGCACGGAATGTCCCCTCGTGCATAAATAATAACGCTCGGCACGGAATGTCCCATCGTGCATAACCTCACAATCACTCGGCACAGAATGTCCCATCGTGCAAATATAATAACGCTCGGCACAGAATGTCCCCTCGTGCATAACCTCACAATCACTCGGCACAGAATGTCCCCTCGGGCATATATAATAGCACTCGGCACAAAATGTCCCCTCGTGCATAACCTAACCATCACTCGGCACGGAATGTCCCCTCGTGCATATCATAACGCTCGGCACGAAATGTCCCCTCGTGCATAGCCTCACAATCACTCGGCACGGAATGTCCCCTCGGGCATATATAATAACGAGCACTCAGCACGGCATGCCCCCTCGGGCAACAAATAATAGAAACAAAGCAACAATAATGTGAAAGTCAACAATGTGAAGTCTCAAGTGCATGGAAATATTCAACACAATTCTATTGTCCCAGCATGGAGAAACATCAATTACAAACTCAACATTGCCCGACTAGGGTCTCAGCTATAACCAATGTCGCATCGGAACTACAATTTCAACAATGTAAGCCTCAACTGAAATAAATTACTCAACAACTCTTCACGTCATAAAAACAACATCAAGGTATCACTTTTTAGTTCACCAATTACTCACGGGCATGCTTGACCGCAACGCATAGGCACTCGTCACCACGCCTATATGTTGGACATGAGTTACACATAGCAAATAAGACTCTATACCTAATCCCTCAAGCTGAGGTTAAGCCAAACACTTACCTCGGCTCCAACGAAAATGCAAGTCAAGGCTCAATCACAGCCTTTTCTCTCGAATCCAACTCCGAATCGGGATTATCTAGACATAATGGATTTATTAACATCAATAAGTACTCAATAAACCAATTCCCAAGCCAAATTATACACTTCCTACTATTCCTCCGAGAATACTAAAATTCGACCTCAGGCCCACACGTTCCGATTTTCGAAAGTTCATGAAGGAAATAATTACCCGGAGTCTAAGGATCGAAGTTATGTAATTTATTAAAGAATTCATGGCCTAACATGGAAAACCACGAAATCCCCAAGAAACCTAAAGTTTACTACCTAATTCTATGATTTTTAGATGATTTAATAGTGTATTTAACTAAGAATTAACTTTAAAACTAGAAATTTTATGGGATTTAACTTACCTCTTACAGTGGGTGGTCGTGGAAGGTGTTGCCCAAGCTATGTTGCTCTCTAATGGTGGTTGAAGATGGGTGAAAGTGAAGAAAACCTGAAATTTAGAGCATTTAAGAGACCTGCCAACAGGGGTTTCCGCACCTGCGACCTTAGGACCGCAGGTGCAGTCCCGCGCCTGCGAGAGAATGATCGCCCCGGCGGAAGAAGGCCTGGGCCCCTGGGCTCGCACCTGCGATGTTGGGAGCCGCACCAGCGGTCCCGCTCCAGCGAAGGAAGAGCCGCACCTGCGGAAGTGCCGCGCCTGCGAAAGTATCGCACCTGCGAAGGCTGGGACCGCAGGGGCGGTCCCGTACCTGCAGCTGGGAAACTGCACCCTCGGTCAAACCAGCTGCTGTGCACCAGCAGTGATTTTTGCTGGTTTTTGGCCTCGCGCGGGGTCCGGGAGGCACCTAGGCCCACCCGAGCCCCCGTCCAAAAATACCATCAAGTCCCAAATCACTTAACGGACTTGCTCGAGCTCACAGAACAATCAACACAACGCTAAAACTCAAAATCACCCTCCAAAACCCCTAAATTCAACACTTAAGAACTTGGAATTCTAGGATTCTATAACGATGCGCCGAACCGACCCACACAACTCGGAATGACTTCAAATTTTGCAGACAAGTTATAACTGACACAACGGAACTATTCCCGGTCTCAAAATTTTATTCGGACTTGGGGAACATAAAAATCACCTTTCAAGGAAAAGTTCTAATTCTTTAAAAAACCCAAAAGTTCATTAACTCCATTTTTCCTCATTTTGATCCGAATCCAGTCAAAGCAAGTATGTTTTACACCAAATTTCACAGATAGGACAAATATCATATAATAAACCTGTTCTGGGCTTCGAAACCGTAATGCGGGCCTGGTAACATGGCTTTCATATAATTACTCATTTTCACAATCCTTTATTATTTTTTGAAAACAATTTTCTTTAAAAATTCATTTCTCGGGCTTGGGACCTCGGAATTCGATTCCGGGCATATGCCCGAGTCCCATATTTTCCTACGGACCCTCCGGGACCGTCACATCACGGGTCCGGGTCCGTTTACCAAATATGTTGACCAAAGTCAACTTTATTCAATTATTCGATTCAAAAGTCCCATTTTTATCGAATTTTCACATGGAAGCTTCCCAGCTACCTGCCCGGGCTGCGCACGCACATCCAGGTGAGATTAACGAAGGCGTTCTGGGCCTCGGAATACAGATTTAGCTGGAATTACTTAGGATGACCTTTTGGGTCATCACAATCTCCACCTCTAAAACAAACGTTCGTCCTCGAACGAACATAGAAAAGTAGCTGAGTCTGAGAAAAGATGGGGGTAACGACTCCTCATATCGGGCTCGGACTCCCATGTAGCTGCCTCGGCAGGCCGACCCCTCCACTGAACACGGACCGAAGGATAACTCTTCGACCTCAACTGGCGAACCTGCCTATCTAATAGGGCTACTGGATCCTCCTCATAACTCCGATCCTTGTCCAATTGGACACCGGTGAAGCCAATAACATGAGATAGATCTGCAATATACCTCCGGAGCATAGATACGTGAAACTCTAGATGCACCGCTGATAGATGCGGTGGCAAGGCAAGTCTGTAGGCCACCTCTCCTACCTTATCTGAAATCTCAAATGGACCAATATCCCTAGGGCTCAACTTGCCCTTCTTTCCGAATCTCATCACGCCCTTCATAGGCGACACTCGAAGGAACACTTGGTCTCCTACCATGAAAGCCAATTCTCGAACTCTACTATCTGCATAGCTCTTTTGTCTGGACAGAGCTGTACAAAGCCTATCCTGAATAACCTTCACTTTATCCAAGGCATCCTGGACTAACTCAGAACCCAATAACCTAGCCTCTCCGGGCTCAAACCATCCGACTGGAGACCGACATCGCCTACCATACAACGCCTCATGCGGAGCCATATGAATGCTCGACTGGTAACTGTTGTTGTAGGCAAACTCTGCTAACAACAAGAACTGGTCCTATGAACCACAAAAATCAATAACACATGCCCGCAACATATCCTCTAAAATCTTAATAGTGCGCTCGGACTGTCCGTTTGTCTGAGGATGAAATGATGTACTCAACGCAATCTGTGTGCCCAACTCTCGCTGAAATACTCTCCAGAAATGGGAGGTAAACTGAGTACCTCGGTCTGATATGATAGATAAGGGCACACCGTGCAATCTGACAACTCTCTCATATAAATCTGAGCCAACTTCTCTACTGAAGATGAAACCTCCATCGGGATGAAATGTGCTGACTTGGTGAGCCTATCTACAACAACCCATACTGCGTCAACCATCCTCGTAGTCTGTGGGAGCCCAACAACAAAATCCATCTTCATACGCTCTCATTTCCACCCTGGAAGCTGAATTTGCTGCATCAAACCACCAGGTCTCTCGTGCTCATATTTAACCTGCTGACAATTCAAGCACCGATCCTTATAATCCACAATATCCTTCTTCATTCTACGCCACCAATTATGTTGCCGCAAGTCCTTGTACATCTTCGCGACGCCAAGATGAATGGAATACTGGGAACTATGGGCCTCCTACAATATTAACTCGCGAATGCCATCAACATCAGGAACACATATGCGACCCTGCAATCTCAAAACTCCCTCAGCATCAATTGTGATCTGCTTGGCACGTCCGTTCCGAACTGCATCCCTAAGAGCACACAAATGACGATCCTCATACTACCTGGCACGAATGCGATCATACAATGAAGAACGAGCGACGGTATGTGCCAAAACACTGCCACCCTCAGAAACCTCCAATCTGACAAATCGATTGGCTAACGCCGGAACATCCAGAGCCAAAGGTCTCTCTCAAACTGATAGATAAGCCAAACTACCCATGCTGATTGATTTTCGGCTCAAGGCATCGGCCACCACATTAGCCTTTCTCGGATGATAGAGAATAGTAATGTCATAATCTTTCAGCAACTCTAACCACCTCCTCTGCCTCATATTCAACTCCGTTTGCCTAAACATGTATTGCAAACTCTTGTGATCAGTGAATACCTCACATGGTACCCCATACAAATAGTGCCTCCAAATCTTCAAGGCATGAACAATAGCTGCAAGCTCCAAATCATGGACTGGATAGTTCTTCTCCTGAATCTTCAACTGACGTGAAACATAGGCTATAACCTTCCCATCCTGCATCAGTACTGCACCAAGCCCGACTCACGAAGCATCATAATACACGGTATAAGAACCTGAACCTATGGGCAGTACTAACACTGGTGTTGTAGTCAATGTTGTCTTGAGCTTCTGAAAGCTCGCCTCACACTCCTCCGACCATCTGAACTGGGCACTCTTCTGCGTCAACTTGGCCATAGGGGCTGCTATAGATGAAAACCCCTCCATGAATCGACGATAATAGCCTTCTAGGCCCAAGAAACTCTGAATCTCTATGGCTGAAGTGGGCCTAGGCCAATCTCTAACTGCTGAAACTTTCTTCGGATCCACCCGACTACCCTCTACCAACACAACATGGCACATAAATTCCATCGAACTCAACCAGAACTCACACTTAGAAAATTTGGCATACAACTGACTATTCCTCATAGTCTGGAGGACGACTCGAAGGTGTTACTTGTGCTCCTCTCGGCTGCAAGAGTATACCAAAATATCATCTATAAACACGATCATAAATGAGACCAGATAAGGCCTGAATACCTGATTCATCAACTCCATGAAAGCAGCAGGGGCATTAGTCAACCCGAACGACATGACCAAGAACTCATCATGCCCATAACGAGTACGGAAAGCCGTCTTAGGCACATCAGAAGCCCTAATCCTCAGTTGATGATAACCAGACCTCAAGTCTATTTTAGAGAACACCGTAGCACCCTGATGCTGATCAAATAAGTCATCAATCCTCGGCAAAGGATACTTGTTCTTGACAGTAACCTTATTTATTTGCCGGTAGTCAATACACATCCTTATTGAGCCATCTTTTTTCTTCACGAACAATACTGGAGCACCCCAAGGTGAAACACTATGCTTGATGAAGCCTTTATCCAACAAATCCTGCAATTGCTCCTTTAATTCCTTCAACTCTAGCGGAGCCATACGATACGGGGTAATAGAAATGGGCTGAGTGCCCTCAACTAGCTCAATACAAAAATCAATATCCCTGTCGGGTGGCATACCCAGCAGGTGAGCAGGGAATACCTTTGAAAATTCACGAACCACGGGCACAGACTCCATAGAAGGGACCTCAGCACTAGAATCACGAACATAGGCCAGATAGNGGTCACTGTCTTGGCATGACAGTCCAGAATAGCATAATAGGGAGATAACCAGTCCATGCCCAATATAGTATCAAAGTCAACCCTATCAAGAAGCAAGATATCAACCTGAGTCTCCAGACCACCAATAACTACTACGCAAGCACGGTAGGCTTGATCGACCACTATAGAATCACCCACCGGCGTAGACACATGTACAACAGTACTCAAGGAATCACGGGGCATACTCAAATAAGGGGCAAAGTATGAAGACACATAGGAGAATGTAGAACCTGGATCAAATAACACCGAAGCCTCTCGGTTGCAAACTAAAATTGTACCTTTGATAACTGCATCAGAAGCCTCAACATCTGGACGAGCAGGAAATGCATAACACCGGGGCGTAGCCCCTCCAACCTGTATATCCCTGGGTCTGCCTACAAAAACTGACCTCTACCTCTCATGGCCTGCCTTCCACCTCTATGAGTCTGACCTCCACCTCTAGCACCACGACCACTACCCCTAGCTGGCTGAGGGGGTGAGGGTGCACCTGATTCGGGAACCATGGCACGGGAAACCTGATACTAAGAACCACCAAAACCTCGGGGGAAAAACCTAGAAATATGCCTCATACCACCGCAAATGAAGCAAGACCTCGGCTACTGAGAATACTAACCCTAGAACTGACCCTGTCGACCAGAATGACCACCCTGATAGCTCTAGATAGGCGGTCCACTGATGGAAGCTGCAGGTGCACTGCGGGATACCTGGAGTGCCGACTGATAAGGCCTAGGAGTATGGCCTCTGCCAAAGGAATCTCTGCCTCCAGATGAGGCACCACTGAAACGGCCAAAATGATGAGGTCTCTTGTCAGACCCCTGACCACCACCCTGGGATAATACTACCTCAATGCGTCTGGCCACATCGGCTGCATCCTGAAAGGAGATATCAGTACCCGTCTCCCTGGCCATCTGAACTAGACCCTCAATAATCCTCCGAACCCTCTCCAGATCAGTAGGGAGTATCATAAGGGCATGCTTGGCCAGCGTAATAAACCTGATCTCGTACGGAGTGACGGACATGGAGCCCTGCTGTAGACTCTCAAACTGCCTCCGAAGATCCTGTCTCTGAGTAACTGGAAGGAACTTCCCCAAGAACAACTGGGAGAACTGACCCCAAGTCAAAGGTGCAGACCCAGCTAGTCTGGTCAAGCGGTAATCTCTCCACCAAGTCTTGGCGGTGCCAGATAGACAAAATATAGCAAAATCAACCCCATTGGACTCCATAATGCCCATGTTCCGAAGGACCTCATAACATCTGTCTAAATAATCTTGGAGATCCTCTGATGGTGCACCAGTAAATGTGGTAGTAAATAACTTGGTGAACCGATCCAACCTCCACAGAGCATCTGTGGACATCGCTGCTCCCTCAACTGCCAGTGCCACAATACCTGACTAAACTACTGTGGTCGTATGAGGTGCCGCAGTCTGGAACTAAGTGGTAAACTTCTATGGCATATGAATAGCAAGAGTCTAGGTCCCTCCCCCAGCCTGAGATCCAGATGGTGCAGAAGGAAGAAGACCGTCCTGAGCCACGCTCTCCATGAGTCCCACTAAGCGGACTAGAGCGTCCTGAAGTACTGGGGTGGCGATGAACCCCTCTGGGACCTGAGCTGGTCCAACCGGAACTGTCGGAGTAGGGACCTCACCGGCAAAGTCTACCTGTGGGTCCTCTGCCAAAGCTGCTGCTCTAGCTCTGCCTCGGCCTCTAGCACGGCCTCGGCCACTCGTAGGAGCGGTAATAGGAGGATCAGGCTGGTGGTCGGTCGATGAGGAAGTATGCGTTCTCGCCATCTGCGAGAGAGTAAAATAGAGACTCAATTAGCATTAAGAATTCAACTGGCACGACAGAGAATGAAAGATGTGAAGTTATTCCTAACATTGCAGCCTTTGGGGATAAGTACAGACGTCTCCGTACCGGTCCCTCAGACTCTACCAAGTTTGTCCGTGAGTTGTGAGACCTAAGAAACCTAGGGCTCTGATACCAATTTTTCAGGACCCGAAATCCCACCTTCGAGCCATGACTGCGACTAACGGTGAACCCGCTAGACAAGCCAACATTTGAACTGGATAAATCTCATTAGCAACAGAAACGTGCAGATTAACTAAGGTATCGATGGCCCACAATGCGAAATCTAACAAATAACCAGAATATAACATAAAAATTTCGAAATACTACCCATATACAAAATCCCAGAACTGGTGTCACATACTCACAGACTACCTAAGAGATTACTACAAACAAAAGGTCTAAAATAAATACATAGGACTGTCTTTGAAATACAAAGTAAGACAGAGCTGAAAGTGGAAAGTAGAAGGTGACGTCAAGACCCACGAACGTCTGCGGGTCTACCTCGAAGTCTCATGTGTGACTGATGAGATGCTTCGATCGTCAGTGGTCACCGGGTCAGGCTGCGTAGTTTGCACAACATAAAGAAGTGCAGGTGTAGCATCAGTACAACCGACCCCATGTACTGAGTAAGTATCGAGCCTAACCTCAGCGAAGTAGTGACGAGGCTAGGACCAACACAACATATGTACCTATGCAATTTTATATAATAACAGGAAAAATGGCAACAGAAATAAGCAAGTAAGACAGATACGGGGAGAACATGCTGGGGAGATCGGGGTAACAATATGCTAGCATAGCAGAACAGGGTAATACATTAAACGTAAAGACAAGGCATAAATTTAACTTCTCAAACATATAATGAATAGAAAAGTCACGACATGTTCCCTCGTGCATAACCTCACAATCACTCGGCACGTAATGTCCCCTCGTGCATATATAATAACGCTCGAATGTCCCCTCGTGCATATATAATAACACTCGGCACGGAATGTCCCCTCGTGCATAACCTCAATCACTCGGCACAGAATGTCCCCTCGTGCATATATACTAACACTCGGCACGGAATGTCCCCTCGTGCATAACCTCACCATCACTCGGCACTGAATGTCCCCTCGTGCGTATATAATAACGCTCGGCGCGGAATGTCCCCTCGTGCATATATAATAACGAGCAGTCAGCACGGCATGCCCCATCGGGCGACAAATAATAGAAAGAAAGCAGCAATAATATGAAATTCAACAATGCGAAGTCTCATGTGCATGGAAATATTCAACACAATTCTATTTTCCCAGCATGGAGAAACATCAATTACAAACTCAACATTGCCCGACAAGGGTCTCAGCTATAACCAATGTCGCATAGGAACTACAATTTCAACAATGTAAGCCTCAACTAAAATAAATTACTCAACAACTCTTCACGTCATAAAAACAACATCAAGGTATCACTTTTTAATTCACCAATTACTCACGGGACAGAGAATATTAAAACATAGTAAGTTTCATCAAAAATGACTCACGGGCATGCTTGACCGCAACACATAGGCACTCGTCACCACGCCTATACGTTGGACAAGAGTTACACATAGCAAATAAGACTATATACCTAATCCCTCAAGCTGATGTTAAGCGAAACACTTACATTGGCTCCAACGAAAATGAAAGTCAAGCCTCAATCACACCATTTCCTATCGAATCCAACTCTGAATCGGGATTATCTAGACATAATGGATTTATTAACATCAATAAGTACTCAATAAACTAATTCCCAAGCGAAATAATACACTTCCTACTATTCCTCCGAAAATACTAAAATTCGACCTCGGGCCCACATGTTCGGATTTTCAAAAATTCATGAAGGAATTAATTACCCGAATTCTAAGGATCTAAGTTATGTAAGTTATTTAAGAATTCATGGCCTAACATGGAAAATCACGAAATCCCAAAGAACCCTAATGTTTACTACCTAATTCTATGATTTTGAGATGATTTAATAGTGTATTTAACTAAGAATTAACGTTAAAACTAGATATTTTATGGGTTTTAACTTACCTCTTACAGTGGGTGGTCGTGGAAGGTCTTCCCCAAGCTTGGTTGCTCTCTAATGGAGGTTGAAGATGGGTGAAAGTGAAGAAAACCCGAAATTTAGAGCATTTAAGAGACCTGCCAACAGGGGTTTCCGCACCTGCGAGAGAATGATCGCCCCGGTGGAAGAAGGCTTGGGCCCCTGGGCTCGCACCTGCGAAGTTGGGAGCCACACCAGCGGTCCTGCTCCAGCAGTCACGCTCCAACGGAGGAAGAGCCACACCTGCAGAAGTATCGCACCTGCGAAGGCTGGGACCGTAGGGGCGATCCCGCACCTGCGGCTGGGCAACCGCACCCGCGGTCACACCAGCTGATGTGCATCAGCAGTGATTTTTGCTGGTTTTTGGCCTCGCGCGAGGTCCGAGAGGCACCTGGGCCCACCCGAGCCCCCTCCCAAAAATACCAAAAAGTCCCAAACCAATAAACGAACTTGCTCGAGCTCACGGAACACTCAACACCACGCTAAAACTCATCAAATCACTGTTGATATTGGAACTATTATCGGTGATGATTGACTCTGGAACTCCAAACCGACAAACAATGTGATCGCGGACGAAGTCGGCTACCACTTTCTTAGTAACTGCTTTGTAGGATACGACTTTGACCCATTTGGTGAAATAGTCAATGGAAACCAGAATGAACTTGTGTCTGTTAGAGGTAGCAGGCTCGATTGGTCCAATAACATCCATGCCCCAAGCGGCGAACAGACAAGGTGAGCTTGTTGCATTAAGCTCGTTGGGAGGTACCTTTATCATATCCTCATGTATTTGACACCGATGGCATCGCGGAAATACTGGATGCAGTCTGTTTCCATAGTCATCCAGAAATAACTAGTCCAAAGAATCTTTTTTGCTAGAAAAAACTCGTTCATATGAGGACCGCATGTACCAGCATGTATTTCCTCCAACAACTTCGTTTCTTCCTTTGCTTCGACACATCTTAGCAAACCCAGATCGGGAGTCCTCTTATATAAGATTCCTCCGCTGTGAAAGAAGTTGTTTGATAATCTTCGTAGAGTGTGCTTTTGAGTGGCGTTTGCAAGCTCTGGGTACTCTCCCTCCACCAAGTACTCCTTATTATTATGAAACCAAGGCTTTCCATCTGCTTTTTCTTCAACGTCTGCACAGTATGCCGGCTGAGTGTGAATCCCTACCGGGATAGGATCAATGAAATTCTTATCTGGATGCTGGATCATGGATGACAAGGTGACCAGTGCATTGGCGAACTCATTATGGATTCTTGGAACATGCCGAAATTCAATCTTGGTGAACCTCCTTCTCAATTCATGCACACGATATAAGTATGGCAGTATCTTGGAATTCTTGTTCGCCCATTCTCCTTGAACTTGGTGTATTAATAAGTCTGAATCACCAATCACTAATAATTCTTGAACATTCATGTCGATGGCCAAGTTGAGCCTAAGGATGCAGGCCTCATATTCGGCCATGTTGTTGGTGCAGGGGAACCTGAGTTTGGCAGATACCGGGTAGTGCTGACCATTTTCTGAAATTAAGACTGCTCCAATACCCACACCTTTGAAGTTTGCGGCCCCATCAAAGAACATCCTCCAACCGTCGTAGGGTTCTACAATGTCCTCTCCTACGAATGATACCTCCTCATCACGGAAATACATTTTTAAAGGTTCGTCTTCTCTGTCCACGGGATTGTCAGCAAGATGATCGGCTAATGCTTGTCCCTTGACTGCCTTCTGAGTTACGTAAATGATGTCGAACTCACTTAACAGAATCTTCCATTTAGCCAGCTTGCTAGTGGGCATAGGTTTCTAAAAGATGTACTTCAGCGGATCCATCCTCGATATGAGGTACGTTGTGTAGGCACATAAATAATGCCTCAACTTTTGTGCGACCCAAGTCAAAGCACAACAGGTGCGCTCTAATAGAGAATACCAGGCCTTATACGGGGTGAACTTCTTGCTAAGATAGTAAATTGCTTTCTCCTTCTTTCCTGTTTTATCATGTTTCCTTAGAATGCAACCGAAAGATCCGTCTAATACAGCCAAGTAGAGTAATAGGGGTTTACCCGGCTCCGGGGGTACCAAGATTGGTTGTGTTGAGAGGTACTCTTTGATTTTGTCGAAGGCTTTTTGACAATCCTCAGTCCATTTGGTTGCAGCATCCTTTCTCAGCATCTTAAAAATTGGTTCACAAATGACGGTAGACTGGGCTATGAACCGGCTGATGTAATTGAGCCATCCCAGGAAGCTCATAACATCCGTTTTGTTCTTTGGTGGCGGCAATTCTTGATGGCTTTGTCCTTTAAAGGATCTAGCTCTATTCCTCGACGACTGACAATGAACCCTAGCAGCTTCCCAGTAGGAACCCCGAGCGCACATTTTGCGAGGTTAAGCTTCAGATTGTATTTCCTCAACCCGTTGAAGAATTTTCTCAAATCTTCCATGTGATCAGTAGCTTTCTTTGATATTATCTTGACGTCGTCAGCATATACTTCGATTTCC
Organism: Nicotiana undulata; assembly: GCA_005239495.1. Classification (NCBI taxonomy): domain Eukaryota; kingdom Viridiplantae; phylum Streptophyta; class Magnoliopsida; order Solanales; family Solanaceae; genus Nicotiana; species Nicotiana undulata. The sequence continues at coordinate 58,599 of ML283532.1, read as the reverse complement.
TTGTGAATCATATCATGGAATATAGTAGTCATGACTCTCATGTAAGTGGCCCCTGCATTCATCAGACCGAATGACATCACCTTGTAGCAATACACCCTACATCGCGTAATGAATTTTTTTTTCTCAGCATCTTCATCGTCCATCAAAATCTGATAGTAACCAGCAAAGCAATCCACAAAAGACTGTAGCTCGTGCTTGGCACTGTTATCAATTAAGATGTGTATATTTGGCAGGGGAAAGTCGTCTTTTGGACTGGCCAGGTTGAGATCCCGGTAGTCGACGAAGACTCTGACCTTCCCGTCTTTCTTTGGATAAGCACAATGTTGGCTAACCATGTAGGATATTCGACCACCCGGAGAACTCTGGCGTTGATCTGCTTAGTGAATTCTTCTTTGATTTTGAAACTCATTTCTGGCTTGAATTTTCTAAGCTTTTGCTTCACTGGTGGGCATGTTGGAATGGTTGGCAGCTTGTGGGCAACGATAGATGTACTGAGGCTAGTCATGTCATCATATGACCAGGCGAATATGTCCTCATATTCTCTTAAGAATTCCGTATATTCTTCCTTTCTGACGGTGATAGATGAATGTTGATGCGTGTTTCCTTGACGTTCTATTTGTTCCCAGGTTGACGACCACAGTCTCATCCAAGTTAGACTTAGGTCTATTCTCAAAGTTCTCGACTTCATTGATAATATCCTCAGATATATCATCCTCGTCTGACTCAAAATCTATTTGTTGCAGGTCAAAATCGCTGGATTATCAAGATGAGTAATAGTAATGCTGTGTAAAATAAAGTAATGGGAAGGAAAACAGTAACAAATAAATATAAGTAAATGTAAGATTCATAAAGAAATTGGAAATGCTTTGATAAATTGAGTAATTGTTTGAACATAAGGGCTCTTTTCTTGCAGAAATTTAAAATGCGAAAAGTAAGGAAATGCTTTAAATAAATAAACTGTAAATAATGTTTGTTTTGTTAGCCTTGCTACCCCGAAGCTCGTCGGGCTTTGGTTGTCCTGATAGAACAATTTTAGATATGTGATCCTTTGCTCACGACTTGTATGGAAGGGCCTTCCTCCCTCTCCTCTTCAAAGATGACACAACAGCCCATATCGTCATCATCCAGAAATAGATCCCTCATTGCTGCTAGCGCTTCTTCTTCGTCTGTACCATATATGACGTCAACTGGCTGGAAAGTCTGCTCTATGCGGGGTATTAGCTGCTCCAATGGGTAGTAGGGGCCACGCCATGGTGGCGACCAGTCCTTGAACTCCTTCCAAGTGTACTCATACCCTAGACCAAAGGTAGTACCATGCTTCTTGAGTGTTATAGGCTTTGTTATTACTTGAAGATGCTTACCGAGCCCTTTACCCGGCTCGTACCCTTGCCAGTTTAGTATGCTTTCAGTCTTACTGCCCCACCACTTACCTTTGTCAATAGCATTAACACAATTTATGTTATGATAGATTTCTCCGCCCAACTTTCTCCTTCCATCGATGACCGAAAAGGTCTGGTGACCGTAGATATGGTTGCTACTGTCGCCATGAATGATTACCTCCTGATGGTTCCATTCAAACTTCACATCTTGGTGTATGGTTGATGCCACGACCCCAGCTGCGTGGATCCAAGGTCGTCCCAACAGTAAGTTGTAGGATGCAGGCTTATCTATCACTTGGAAATCTACATCAAACCAAGTTGGTCCCATCTGCAAACACAAAGTGATTTCTCCCATGGTAGATCTCTGCGAACCATCGAAGGCTTTTATGTTGACCTCTCCTTCCTTTATCTCATGTAGACTTTTTCCCAATTTCTTGAGCGTGACCAGCAGACAGATGTTGAGGCTGTAACCCCCATGAATTAGGATCCTTGTGATGGAATGATCCTCACATTGTACAGTGATGTGTAGTGCTCTATTATGCCCTAGCCCTTAAGGCGGTAGCTCATCTTCATGGAAAGTGATCTTATGTCTTTCCAGCACCTGTCCTACCATGTTGGCCATTTACCCACTGGTGATATTGTCTGGCACGTATGCTTCACTCAGCACCCTTAGCAAAGCATTCCTGTGAGTTTTAGAGTTTTGCAACAGGGAGAGGATGGATATCTGAGCTGGTGTCTTGTTCAACTGGTCGAGGATTAAATACTCCTTAGCTTGTATTTTTCTCCACTGATCATCAGAACCTGTTTTCATAATGGGAGGATGATTGTTGGCCTGCTTGCTAGACTCGGCCAAATGCTCAGCGGTATAAACTCTACCAGTTCTCGTCATACCCTGTGCAACGATAGCTTCTTCAGACTTGCCTTTACCTTTCCTCCTTGCTTCAGCGGTATAGTCCTAGGGAATGGCGTCCGAAAAAAGGTGTCGTTGTTGCCATTGCCACAGGAATATATGAGGTCATTCTTATTCCTTTCGGAGTATATGTTATAGATGGCCGCCGCGCAAACTCGACTTCGATCGGCCCTGGGGCTTTTCCTTTTGCGGGTGGTCTCGGTTCAAACTCAAGTGTAATTGACACGTTTACCTCAACTTCTTTAGATGGCTGCATCTGGACCACGATCGGATTAAGAGTAATCGCATGCTTCTTTGGATCACCATTGGCAATTAGCCCAATAAATCCCTCAGAATCCCTCATCTTCGACCTCAATCATGTAGACACCACCCTTATGGTCAGGCAGCGGATTATTGCGAACATTAGGAGCAGGATCCTTGGCTACAATGATCTTGTTATCTATGAGGGTTTGTATCTTGTCTTTCAAGGAACAACATTCGTCGATGGTGCGTCTCTTCATGTCGGAGTGGTAAGCACATGTTTTGTTTGGGTTGACCGACTGAGAAGGGTTCTCAAGGATGATAGCGGGACGGGTATGACATAACCTACGATTTTATGCTTTTCATATAATTAGTCAATGGGTTCGGCTATGGCAGTATACTATTTTGGTGGACGACGGTCAAAATTTGGGCGAGGTTTTGGGAAGTTTTGGCGAGCGGGAGATGATTGGTAGTGAGAAGGTTGGGAATTATAGGCATTATAGACGGGAGCTGGCTTGGAGGATCTGGGCGAGGTAGGCTGATATGTGGGTGGTGGAGCTTGGTAGGCGAGTCAGGTTGTCTGATATTGGGGTGAAGGTGCGTGGTAACTTGGAGCTGGTTGGTATGTGAAGAAAGGTGCAGGGTATACTTGATATTTGGGAGGGGAATTGGCTTGTTGTACCACCATCATGGCTCCTACGTCCCTTTTCTTAGACACACCACCGGATTGCAAAGCTTTATTGGTATCCTGTAAAGCTTCAAAATTAGTAACCATACCATTTTTGATACCTTCCTCGATTAGCTCTCCCAACTTGATGATGTCAGAAAACTAGTGCCCCTCGACCATCATCAGTCGCTCATAGTATTGAGGATCTTGAGCTCGTACAAAGAATTTCTTCATTTGTTCCTCTTCCAAGGCCGGTCTGACCTTGGCGGCTTCTGACCTCCAACGAGTGGCATACTCGCGAAAGATCTCAGTTGGTTTCTTCTTCAAGTTCTGGATGTAGAACACACACGGTGCATTCTTCGTGTTGAACTTGAATCTATCCATGAAGTCTGTAGCCATATTGACCCAACTAGTCCATTTCTTTGGATCCTGATTGATGTACCGGGATAGTGCATTGATGAGTGGAAATTTACCACTCATTTTAGCTTCTTTTCAGTAGATTTTATGCTGGTCAATGGGTATTTGAGGTTACTATCAGTGTATAATTGCTCTATTTGCAGGAAAATGATGCCATGAAGTGGTTAAGGTCAAATTGGAGTGAAATTGAGCAAAAAGAGAGTAAAGAAGAGAAAAGAGGGGAG
>ML283532.1:1185-54442 GCA_005239495.1 Nicotiana undulata | reverse complement strand
CCTGAAGCTACATTGTAAATGCGACGCATGAATGCGATCGCATATCACTAATGCGGACCGCATATCTCATATGCGACGACCCTCTGGGACCTAGGGTTTTGATGTGCGACGGAAAGAGTTAAGATGCGAATCGCATCCCTGATATGCGACAGGGATGCGATCGCATATCAGCCCGACGGGGGTGTTTTTGTCCACTTTTCACTCGAATTTTTGGCCCTCTATAAAAAGCATACCTTGGCAACATCTTAGGCATCAATTAGAAATCATTTTTATCATTTTTTCTTACATCCTTTGAACATATTTTGAGCTTTGTAAATATATTTTGAGTAGAGAACAACAAGTTTTGAAGCTAGGGATTTGCACACACACTTGGGTCTTGAAGATTTCACCATTGTGGTTAAGTATTTCTTACCCATTTATGTTTATTTCTTCATTTCCTTGTTTTGTATTGAATATCTAAGTGTGTAGTATTTTTCCAACACTTGAATATGGTTTATGGGAATATTCATATTTAAAGTGTGGATTAAATACCTTGTTGTGCTTATGTATTGAATGATTTTCATATATTTGTGAAGTGGGTGTTTGTTATTTTAATTATTCTTGTTCTTTAATGTTTCCAAAGGGATTAGCTAACCCTAGGACTCGCCCATTAACTCCGAATTAGTTTTGGAAAAGATTATTTGGGGTTGGGAAAGATTAATTAACAAGAACTTGAGGATTTAACCCTCATTTTATAGATTCTACCTAGGGATAGGATTGAACTACTTGTAGCCAAACTCGGAAGTGCTTAATCTCCTAATTGGGTTAGGGATAATTCAATTAGGAAGTCTTGTTAGTCTTTGGGAAAAGCTAATTAAGAAATATTATTCGTGGCTAATTAACATTACCTGCTCACATTTGTAAAATCGTGAAATACATTGGATCGTTACTCGAGTGTAATACCCGAAGCATCGATACTTGTTTCCATCTATCATTTTAATTGCTTTCTAGGTTAGTTTATATTTTCGCATTTAGTTATAAACAATTATAAATTAAAAAAACCAAATTCGTTTTTGTTTGGCACTACGCGATAAGTGATAATTCTCTAGCATTCCTAAAAACCCTCATATTGTTCTCTGTGGGATTCGACCCCAACCTTGTTGGGTTACTATATTTGACAACGATCTCTTACATTCTTTTAAGGTGTAAATTGACGGATCAAATTTTGGCGCCGTTGCCGGGGAACAATAGGCGTAACTTAGGTTATTGGTTGTTGGAGAATTAAGCTTAAGTGCTTTGATCCAAACTTGTGAATATTTTTGTAATTAATTTCTCTTTTTTATTTTCTTAATTTTTCATTAAAAAGAAATATGGCATCATATAATGAAAATTGGTCAGATGGTAGTTGTTCATGTTTTGATGACCCTTGTCCTTATTGTGGAGGACCACACTCGTGGAAAAATTGTTTAAATTCTCCCGGGGATGACTTGTGCGAACAATTTCAACCCCATGAGTGGAGTATTTGTGATAGGTGTGGTCGCCAAAATGGTCATTGGTATGATTGTGTATATTTGTCCGTCCCTTCTCAAGCCCCCACTGTGATGAATCTACTTTTTGTGATGGAAAATTTAGGGGTGAAGAAGTGGAGGAAATTGAGCATGGTCGAAATGGAGAGTTCAAGCTCATGTTGAAGTGCTTACTTGAGGGTGGACACAATGAGCAAAATGCCTTGGAGGAGCTTTTGGAGAATAGTCTCCAACATGGCTTGACACTTGCAAAACCAAGAAGAACTCTCAAATGCTAAAAATGAGAAGATGATGCTCATTTCGGAGGCCATTCTTGAAAGTGAGGAATCAAGCCTTGAACATCCGCCAACCGGCTCCATGAAAATTTCGGATGCCAACAAAAATATGGAACTTGAGTCAACCGTGGTAATTTAAAATTTGGTTAAGTCTGACTCAATTCCGGGGGAAAATGAGGATGTCAACATTGAAGAAAAATTGCAAGTTGGGATTTTGAAGGCACATTCTACGCATTTCTCAACTTTGGAATTGTGTAGTAGAATGGAAGTTGAGCTACATGAGTCCTTGGAGTATTGCGAGGAGGAAAATTTTGTGCCTTACATCTTGCAATTTGAAGAACAAAGAAGGTAAAATGACATCCCTCACACACGGGCCAAGAAGTGCAAAATGAAGAAATTGAGGCTTGGCTCGGTCATTTTTCTACCACCCCCCACCAACCGGGGTCACAAGCTTGATTCCAAGCTAGGTGCCCAGTTCATATCGTCAAAATGGCGAGAAAAGTGGTAAAAGTTAACTTGCGTCGTGCCACGACGTTAAATGCGGCGCTTGGTGGGAGGCAACCCATCGTGGTTCAAATTTTTTTGAGTCTTTTTTGAAAATTTTCTTTTTAGAATAGCTTCTTATATTGTTTCTAACCAATCTGCCAAGTTTCATATTTTTTGGAGTTGATTTGAGCAGGTTTAGGACACCGGGGGGCTAAAAGCAGTGCAAAAAAGACAACACTGCCCAAGTATGCGATGACCCCAGGCCATTCTTCCAATACAGTCTGCTAGTCTGATGCAGACCTCAGGGAGACCCTCAAACTTTGATCTTTTATTTTGATATTGTGCAGTGAGGTCACTGCAATATTTAACGTTGGGGGTGGCATGTGCATATATGATGTGCCCTTGCCGGGCTTGGTATTATTTGGTTTAGCTGTTTTAGTAGTTGATTTTATCTTTAACTTCTAACTTCTTAATTTCAAATTTTTTTTTGTTTTTTGTTTTTTTGCAGTTAGTTCATTTCATTTCCGTAGTAATAAAAATTTCTTGGGTTTTCTTTATGCTACGGTTCTTTCCCCAGAAATACATTTTGAAGTGAACCGGGTGACTTGTCCCTATGATAGATGGTGTGACAACTTTCTTAAGATAATTAGTCTTGTGTTGCTAGGAAGAGACTTTTGAATTATTGGTACCAAAGAAATTAGTCTCTTGAATGTGGAATGTAATCTAAGAATAACCCTCGAAAATTAATTTTGAATGAAAACTAGGAGTGATTCTTTTTGTGATAAATTCTTGGCTCTTTTAGTGACTCTTTACACACTAGCTCGAAAATACTGCTCTAAAATTCTATAAATAAATTAAAAAAAATACAACAAAATAGATGAAAGAAATTGATCCATCCTTGATTGATTCATGTGCCATGTGTGTTAGTGCTTGTATAAATAATTCTTGTGCGTGCGTCCATCATCTAGAACTTGCCCGGTTGGTTTTTTATTGCTAATGACAATTATGTTTGGTTAGAGAAATGACCTTAGGCATTCTTTGTGTTATTCAAAAACCCCGTTAGCCTTTTGAGCCACCTTTGTATATATATTATCACTAGTCACCCCATTTGAACCTTGAACGTTTTATTTTGTCACCTCAATACTAGCCTTTTCCTTTTAACAAAATAATTCCTCGCTTGAACCCGTCCCTCCTTGAATATTGAGAATGAGGCAAAAAGCCTAAGTTGGGGGTGTAGTAACGGAGTGGAAGCTGAGAAGGTACTCTCTTGAAATCAAGCTTCAAAAAAAAATATACAAAAGGAAAATACAAGAGAAAAACACAAAAAGAATATGAGAGCTTTGAAGAGACTAATTGAGGTATTTAAAGTGGTTCTGTGTTGGTAACTAGAGGCGAATGAAGCCATACGGTTTGAATAAAAACAAAGTGCATCAAAGAAAGAAAAATGTGAGTAGTGTTCAAGGAGGGTGTAGCCATTTCCCAAATGAGTATCCCACCTTTACCTAAACCTACATTACAAGCTTACAAAGTCCTTATGGGATCTCCAACCGAATATCCTTGAAAATGCTATGAATTAAAATAAGGGCAAGCCTATGGTATGATGGGTCCTAGAACTTGAAAGTCTTTGTGAGTGTGAGTGGCTTTGTAAATATGTCACTTGTTGTTGACATTGCAAATATTGTGAGTTAGGAGTTTCTTTCTTTACTTCTTTCTTTCTTTCCCTGTTTCGTCTTGTGAGGGCACATGAATTAGGATTGAATGGTGAAATTGACCCTCGTTTATATATAATAATAATAATAATAAACGAGTTGAGCATGTGTAGTAGACTAGTGTTGTTGAGCCACTTCTAGAGACTTCTCCTTGTCACTTTGTTGTTGCACTTCTGGGAATTGCTTGTAAATGAGGGAGTTATTCAATTAAGATGCATACTTGAGATTAATTATTGGTACCAACCAAATTCATAAGTTTAATGCTTAAGTGAAAATAAAAACAAAATGTAAATTGTGAATATGAGCAATGAAACTTGCGTTTTTAAGAGTAGAACCTCATTGAGTGATTATTTTTGATTTGCTTGAGGACAAGCAAAAGTCTAAGTTGGGGGTGTTGATGAGTGGAAATTTTACCACTCATTTAGCCTCTTTTCAGTAGATTTTGTGCTGCTCAATGGGTATTTGAGGTTACTATCAGTGTATAATTGCTCTATTTGCAGGAAAATGATGCCATGAAGTGGTTAAGGTCAAATTGGAGTGAAATTGAGCAAAAAGAGAGTAAAGAAGAGAAAAGAGGGGAGCAATGGCCGAATGCGATTGCATATGCAACATGCGAATCGCATTTCGAGCCCAGAGATCGCATACCGCAATAGAAAGTTGAGTCAAGTTTAATGGGTGAAATGAGGTAAGATATGCGACCGCATATCGCAAATGTGATTCGCATTTGAGTCGCATCACCATCTGATGCCTGAAGCTACATTGTAAATGCGACGCGCGAATGCGATCGCATATCACTAATGCGGACCGCATATCTCAAATGCGACGACCCTCTGGGACCTAGAGTTTTGATGTGTGACAGAAAGAGTTAAGATGCGAATCGCATCCTTGATATGTGACAGGGATGCGATCGCATATCAGCCCGACGGGGGTGTTTTTGTTCACTTTTCACTCGAATTTTTGGCCCTCTATAAAAAGCATACCTTGGCAACATCTTAGGCATCAATTAGAAATCATTTTTATCATTTTTACTTACATCCTTTGAACATATTTTGAGCTTTGTAAATATATTTTGAGTAGATAACAACAAGTTTTGAAGCTAGGGATTTGCACACACACTTGGGTCTTGAAGATTTCACCATTGTGGTTAAGGATTTCTTACCCATTTATGTTTATTTCTTCATTTCCTTGTTTTGTATTGAATATCTAAGTGTGTAGTATTTTTCCAACACTTGAATATGGTTTATGGGAATATTCATGTTTAAAGTGTGGATTAAATACCTTGTTGTGCTTATGTATTGAATGATTTTCATATATTTGTGAAGTGGGTGTTTGTTATTTTAATTATTCTTGTTCTTTAATGTTTCCAAAGGGATTAGCTAACCCTAGGACTCGCCCATTAACTCCGAATTAGTTTTGGAAAAGATTATTTGGGGTTGGGAAAGATTAATTAACAAGAACTTGAGGATTTAACCCTCATTTTATAGATTCTACCTAGGGATAGGATTGAACTACTTGTAGCCAAACTCGGAAGTGCTTAATCTCCTAATTGGGTTAGGGATAATTCAATTAGGAAGTCTTGTTAGTCTTTGGGAAAAGCTAATTAAGAAATGTTATCCGTGGCTAATTAACATTACCCGCTCATATTTGTAAAATCGTGAAATACATTGGATCGTTACTCGAGTGTAATACCCGAAGCATCGATACTTGTTTCCATCTATCATTTTAATTGCTTTCTAGGTTAGTTTATATTTTCGCATTTAGTTATAAACAATTATTAAAAAAAAACAAATTCGTATTTGTTTGGCACTGCACAATAAGTGATAATTCTCTAGCATTCCTAAACGCCCTCATATTATTCTCTGTGGGATTCGACCCCAACCTTGTTGGGTTACTATATTTGACAACGATTGCTTACATTCTTTTAAGGTGTAAATTGAGCGTATCATGCATCACCTTTCAAACTCCTCATAAAGAGCTTCATGCGGATCCTTTCATCTTTTCCCACGCCGACCAATTTGTCGCAGTAAGTCCTCAGATGGACTCTTGGGTCACCAATACCATTGAACATCTCGAACTTAGGAGGCTTGTACCCCTCCAGCAGTTCGACATCGGTCTGTATGCAAAGGTCCTCATAATTCAATCCTTCAACCCCATTAACTCCTTCGACGCCCTTAACTCAGTTGGTTAATTTCTTGAGTTCTTCGGCCAGATTCCTGATGAGCTTGTCCTTTTCGTCAGATTCATATGTATGTGGTGCGGAGTGAGCTACAATTTCCATATTAATGGGGTTGTCATAATCCTGTAAGTGGTCTCTTGTCTGATCCCGGGGAGGTGGAATGTTGTAGTTGTGTGGTACTGGTGGAACGAGATCTTTGGGGTGATTAGGTTGTTTTGGGGCGCCTTGGGGTAAAGTGGGGTTCAGAGCATTTGGGAAGTGAACGTCTCGGACGTTGAGAGAGAATGATAAGTGGGCCAAGTTCTTGACTTGATCGAGTTCCTCTTGGAACTTTAGCAGCTTCTTCTCTAGTGGAGTCATACCCTCGTGCAAAACCTGAATACCCTGCCCATCAACGATCTCTACTTGTTCATCCCTGTTGTCTTTTCTAGTACCGCTTGCATCTGCCATTTTAGTTTTACCCTTGATTTTTTCTTTGGGAGTACTGGGAGGAGGAGTAGGAGGAGGGCCCTTTGATCTGGTGCAATAAGATGTTGATGCCAGAGTGCATGAACCAACCTTTGCGGAAGGGGAATAACTAAAAAAAAGGCAGTGACGTTAGTGGAGATATAAAGAATATTGCGATCATTTAAACATGTAATGCAAAAATGTAAAAGGCATCCTAATTTGGGGAACCTCTTCATGCCCGAGGTAGGCCTAGCGACCAATTAATTTGGAGAACTTAAATACTAAATGACTCATTTTATTGATGACAAAAATAGACACATCCGTCTTGACTCTAAGAATACGAAAATATAAAATGTTACTAATGGCCAGTGGCGTTATTACATCAAAAAGTAGAGTAAAGACAAATCCTATCTATTTGGTCTCAGAAGGACCTTCCCCAGACTCAGCGCCTCTATTTGCTTTTATCAACATTCCCATCTCGCGGAGTCCAAGCAGCAAAAAGGTCTTGGCTAGAATTTCTCCTTCAGCTCCCTCGGTCTTTTGACAAGTTTCGATCTTTCTAAGGCATTTCTCTTCCAAGTCAACGATGCCTCGTTCCAAGTGTGTTAACCTTTGGGTGGAAGGGATGGCCATGTCTTTCCATTCCTCGATCAACTTTTTGTTTGCTATGTGGATTTTGTGATGATCTTCTTCACAGTCACGGAGCCTTTTGCGCAGCTGGTTGAACTTAGTTGTTGCGTCAGCCTTCTCGTCTATGACCCTATGTCCTAGGGTGAAAACTGGCTCAATATTTCCTCCCCAATTATCTTCCAACCATACCAAATAGTAAGAAAAGCAACCAGCATGATACCTGTCAAGTTCGATAGTATCCTTCTCCAAACGGATCATGTTGTGCCACAATTGATGAGCTTGACACTTGTGAGGGCTGTCATCATTTTGAAAGTACGCCTTGAGATGACTCATTTTTTTGACCCTTGGGATGACGTGCTTCCTCCTTGCTTGCCTCATGACTCGAATCGGGACGTAAGGGTATGCCCCCCTAAGACCAATCAATATCAAGAATGGGGTATCTCTGGTCCGAATGATGAACTCGTCGGTCGGGAACCACTCGAACATTCATTGGATTTGATTCTCGTTAAAATCTATAAATAAATCAACCCATCCCTTGGCATTTTCTTGCTGTGCAAACATGTCGGGGATGTAGTTCATACGCTTTGGATGATGGAAAGCAATATGATCATCCCAGACTCTCCTATGTATGTCTTGACGGTAGTCACCCCTTTGCAGATGCTCGGTGAGCCAGAGATGGAGTAGCAGGTTGCAACCCTAAAAATGTTTCACTCCTCGTTGACAGTTCTCCAAGGCTCGGTATATGTCGGCAATGATTATGGGTACAATGCTAAAATCCTGTTCGTCGATCCCTTCCATCAGAGTCTTGGTAACCATGGCCAACTTGGTATGGATTCTCCCCTTCTTTGTCAGGAAGACTATCAATTCCAAAAAGTAGAATATGAAGACGAATACACATCGATGAATTTTCCCTAGAGAGGTGAGGACGAATTCTTCCTGGTATGTGCGGTAGGACTGACTACGGCTATACCTTTCGTACAAGTAGTCAAAGGGGATGTACGAGTCTTCCAAACAAACTAATCTCGGATTCTTCTTCAGCCCATCATTTTTAGAAAACCCTGGCCTGTTCGGTTTTCAGGCATCAATAACCCTTGAGACTCCCAAGGTAAACTAGCCAAACCCCCTATCTCTTCTAGCAGCGATGGCATCTCATTGTTCCCAAACCGAAAAACTGACCGATCACAATACCAGAGTGTGGTATCAGCCTCTATAATCATGTTATTTGGCTGAATCTCCAACGGAGAAGGCAAGTTGTCGAGGTGTATTCTGACTGCTATTTTGTCGCTTGAGTGCATGTCTTCCCACCAATTTAGAAGTTTGGGGTGGATGTTGGTTACCATGCTGAATCTGGGGACCTCGTGCCTTATCTCTGCAAAGTAAACAGGGTAGGTCCTTACCCCCGCCGGACTCGACTATTTAACATCAATTATTAGCATGAGCATTTAAGTTCTCCGAATAAATGCACATAACGTGAATGCGTCCTTTTGGGTTCCAGGGAAACCCAATGGACTTTAGACAAGGCTATCCTAAAGTCCATTGTGCGGACGACACGTTAGCCTGGATAGGTTTGACCATGATGCATGCAACATACAATAGAGTAAGGTTTTTATTGGGGTTTTGGACTGGTACCCTTGAGCGGAAAACTCAAAGGGGAAGGCACGGAACTGTCGACTGCACCGCCGATCGGCTAGTATTACCGCAAATACGCCTTTCTGAATTTTGGGGGTGATAATATTGGAATAGCGCAACCCCTCATTGTAAGCATTGCTATAGGATTTGTTTGGCACGAGTGGAATATGAATGCGGAGAATGATATGCAATAATAAGTATTAAACAGATAGGCTTGTATTTTCACGTTGAGGAAAGCGGTAAAGAAAGGAAATACAGCAGTTATAATGGAAAGCGGTTACAAAGAAAACATGAAGATATGTGAGTTACGTTCAAGTGAAATAAATACTTGTGAAAAATTAAACAATTAACGGTATATAACGGAACATAGAAAAAGGAGTAAGCATTTAAATGACAATTAAAAGCCCAAATTCACAAAGCAGATTGTAAGGGTATAGGCTTAGAGAAATTCCCCAGCAGAGTCGTCATGTTGTCGCGCCCCCTTTTTCTATCGCACGGGTTAGGTACGGAGAGATTGGGTTGATGACATTCTGGACAACTCCTTAAAGGAAGAGGTTTAAGGAAGAGTCGCCACCTAACGATTTTTATGGTATGTTAGGGCACCTAGAGTTGAGAAACTCATGAACTAGTTTGCGTTGCATGAGGTTGGGTAAGGGCTTGAAATTATCCCGACGGGAAGGTATTAGTCACCCCTCAGGATCCAAAACTGTGGGTCCCAACCAATAAGTTTTGTGAATTTGGACGGCGAGCAAGTAACAAATAAGGTTCACATATGAGGGGATTTAAAACAAGTATGAAATCTTTAAAGGTTTTTGAATAACATAAACATTTGAAAAAAAGTGTCCTAGGTTTAAAGTAATACGGAACACTTCAATGCAATACCCGGTATGTCACACCTCGAGGAGGCGGCTACATGTGGTATTAGCACACCTGCCATCATATCCGCATTCTACACTTTCCACCCCGTAAGGTTATTTAAAGCGCATGTGTTTGTTACAAAAGCTTATTGCATGCCATTCCTGTCCCATCCTATAAGTCCTGGAGGGTGATTAGGACCAATAATCCTACAATGTAGGAACTAGGCAGAACCCTTAGGTAAAAAGGTCAAAATACTAAGCGACATACAAAAACAAGTAGGACCGCACATATGGGGAACACATAGGGACAAATAAAGGCCCATAGATACCTCAACAAGTAGACATATATTTGGCACGTCTCAAACGCACTAAAGTCTCAATGCCAGGAATTTAAAACAAGAGTTTCTGAGTAAATTCTGACAGTTTTAGTGAGAGAATATGTTTGAAAACTTAGTTAGTGAAAGCAGAAAGTTCAATTAAGACTGAGTAACTCAAAGGAATGATTGACTTTTAGTTTAGAGGCAGTAGTAGGATTTAGAAGTGCACAATGACATATAATTCTTATTAAAGCATGATTTTGAGATAATATAATGATTCAAAAGAGAAGTGACTTAAAAGATACAGAAGCTTTAGGGGAAACATAGAGCGATGATTCAAAATAGCATGATTTTGAGCAGAGTGGTGTAACTCTAAAACCTAGTAGTTTGAAGACATAATAGGACAGGAATCAGATAAAATTCCGACAAAGAGGAAGAAATTCATAGCTTCGAAAATTCGATAATTAAAAGACTGGAGGAATAGAGCAAGCTTTAAAAGAGATATAACACAGAGTTCAATATTTTCAAAAAAACTTATGGGTTTTAATATTAACATGCCAAGAACACAATTGGTTTTGATTTTTATACGTACTTGGCCTAAAGTTTGCCTAGGCTCCGTACACATTGCCTATTTATTTCAAAGGGGTGTACATGAAGATTTAGTCCTGATTTTAAGAGGTACAGATTTGAAGAAATGTTTTAAACACATTTTATCAGATTAGTATGTTGATTAGGTGTTCGGCAATTGTAACTCAAATAGGTATGAGAACCTAAATTATAGGATATCTAATGCACATAGGGATACCTAAAACATGGCTTCTAAATGCTATAATTATGAAAATGCAGTAATGGCATTCTATAGCAGTCTCGCTATTTTTCTTTTGCCATTATTAGTTGGGGTCATGGTTTACGAAATAAATATGATAATACGCTGAAAATAATGGACCTAAAGCATGATTTCTATTGGGGGAAATACATGTCCTAGACAAGTTATCTATTGCACAGATAAGTAAATAAAGCCTATGAACATGTTTGCTACCCATTTACTAGACTAAGCATGCATAGTCCCCACATTCACTATCCAGCCCCAATATTCGTTTACAAATTATTACAGTCCATAATAAATGAATTACAATAATGAAAAAGAAAATAAGAAGTTATTCTATAGGGAGCCTTCAATCAGGCCTTATCTTCCAGGCTCATCCCTCTCAGTTTCACAACCTTACATCATCCTAGGTGCGGCAAAGCTCCCAAAAGGCCTTAGTGAAGATCCCTGGCCAATACCAGCACCGAACAAATGCCCATGGTCAAACACGTGTAGTGTAGAGTAACCTTACCTCAGTGTCTCAAGGTTCAGAGGGAGCTCATGGTCCCTAAGCGATGCACACAATGAGAGGGGTGGAACCTAAAGGTCTAGGAATTGTGAAGTGCTTTAAAAGGATTGAGATCAGTGATTTTGAAATCACTTAAAGATTAACAGAAGAAAATAACTTTTGAAATAGGAAGTAAATGGCACTAATCACAACTCAGTAGAGTTCCAAACAAACAAGCAGGAAAAGGGATGCGGGGGTAACATGAGATTAGCTTTTGAATAAAGGAGGTCACAACATCTAGTCAGGAAACAATCACAAGCAAAGATAGGGGTTGGGTACAGATAATAACTTGCACTTGATTGGTACTCAGAGCAAATCCCATATCACAGGTGAGGGTACAACATTCACTAAAGAGAACATACAAGTGACATTAGGCAGGAAGACAAAAATGGGAGTAGCCACATAGTCAGATAGATTATGAAGACATCAAATATCTTGGTAGAGAGAGGCAACAGATTTAGTAGAGCCATAAGCAACAATTACAGATAGATTTTAGGGGTTTTAGATGATAGTAGGTAACCAATTTCAATTACAAATTCATCACACATGAGGATAGCTTCATGGAAGTAATAAGAAACTGTTAAAGAGCTCACAGAAGAGAGGCTAGGCGGTTGGTGAAGGATACATGCTAAACATACAAAAGGGAAAAATGATACAATAATCATATAATCATGTGATCCCACAAGCCTTAATGAACCATAGGGAATAGAGTAGGGGGTCAGTGCTAAGCTAGAAGAAGAGGAGATCATATAAAAGGATTAGGCATGCTAATGACATAGTAGACAATAGAAACACAAATAGAAGCATAATAGGAACAATAGGAAATTCAAATAATATTAAAGCATGTTGATTGGAATGCTAGAAACATACTAGTTATGCAACCAAAGAACAACAGTAGGATAGTGAATAGCACAATATTAGCCTTGGCTTAGCAGTCCGCTAATAGTAAGCAGCAAAGAGTAACAATAGAGACAAGAGAGAGAGCCAAGAAGCAGAACACAAGAGAGTATTCTATAGGAATTGAGCAAATGTCGACTGCCCAATGTTAGTCTGTCTGTTATGCAAAAGAGAAGTGAGTACTTATAGTGCTGAAAACGAGTAAACAAATAAGGCAAGGAACAATGGGTTCACACAAGTATGGGAATAGTGTCCTATTAGTATCAATTAGGGATATGGACTCCCTTGATTAAGGAATCAAGATCAAACGGACACAATCAAAGCTAAATAAGGAAAAGGAATCGTTGCAAAATTGATTTTACTATAATAAGAGTAATAAAGTATAAATCATGTATTAAGGCTATACCATACAATTAAGGAAGTCTGTATTAACATACAAATAGGGCAGCGTACCAATTTTGACTTCTAAAAATAGTTCAAAGAGATGCGCTTGAAAATCACAGAGAATCAGTGATAAACAAGGAAAGTATCACTTAGATAAGGAAGCAATTCAAAATCATTGACATAGGGCATATATCACGAGTAATTACACAGAATCAGTGTAACAATCATGTGAACAATTAATAACGAGCAATCAGACTCGATAAATAGTAGGTATTGAGCAAAATCAATCAAATCATAAGAACAATTTCGAGCAGGAAACATAAAGCACATAGGCCACACATGAAACGCAGAACATTCATGAAAGATATGCAAGCATGTCGAACAAGTAAGCATAGAAGTTGAAGGCAAAAATCAGAAACTAGGTATCTATTAAGGATATAGGGTTTCAGCAAAGAATCAAACAAAGTAAAAAAAGCTCGAGTAGACAAATGAACATAAGAAGAGTCGCAAAATAACTAAGGAATCAGGATTTAAAATCGTTTAAGAAGGGTTCGAAGAACCCTAGTTCTTAGAAAACGAAAATCATTCGAAGAATACCAATTGTTCAGAAACAAATGGATGAAAATCACTGAGATAAACACAGATCTTAAGAGAAATCGAAAGGTCAGAACTAGGGTTTCGGAGAGAACCCATAGGTAACTGAAAAACCTGGTGTAATACTCAGAGAGGGCGGTGGCCGGAACACCACCGGGTTGATCCTCGCTGGAGAAGGCCGAAAACGCCCAGGCAGGAGCCTCCATGGCCGCTCTGGCATGGTTGAACTCTCAAAGGGCCTCAGAGACAAAGTGACAGGAGAACGTAGCTTCACGGTGGCCGGCTATTGAAGGGATGAGCCTGGGAGTGGCCGGAGATGAGGGTGAAGGCCATCGGAGAAGAAGGAGACCACAGATAGTTCTAGAGACAACTGGGAGCGGAGGAGTCGAGGAGAAATAGAGAGGGAAATGGAAATGTGAGACGGGAGAGAGGTAATTGGGGTTAATTATGGTAACATTTGATCTGGGTTGTTGATCTCATTTGATCAACGGCTCAGATTGAATGGGGGATTGGATCGAGTATAGTTTAGTTGGGCTGGGTATTTTTGGGTTTGGGTTGAAATTAGGCTACAAATTAAATAGGATGTGGCTAGTTATTAAACACGCATGAAAAAAATAGATAATTAATTAAATAAAATAGCTAATAGTTGTATAAAATGAAATTAAGTTAAAAATAAGTATAGTTACAGTAATTAAATAATATAAAAAATGTGAAATCTAATTTTAAGGGTATAAAATGACTAATTAGGCTATAACTGCAAAATAATTGTAATTGCAATTAAATAGTACTCGATTAGTCAATTTACGAAATAATTGAAATTTAATAAGTAAAAGGTGATTATAAATGACATATTAAATTGGAAAATATTTTGAGATTTATTTAGAGCATAATTTATGAATTATGAAAAATACGAAATATCGAATAAATAGGGAATAATTCAAATGAAAATATGTAAAAATTAGGAAAAATACTCATTATTGCTAAGAGTGATTTTCAAGCATGTAGGAAAGATTTTAAGAATAATTTGGGAAAAAATTAGGTATCAACAATGTGTAGTGCTCTGTTATGCCCTAGTCCCTCGGGCGGTAGCTCATCTTCATGGAAAGTGATCTTGTGACTCTCCAGTATTTGACCTACCATGTTGGCCATCTCCCCACTGGTGATATTGTCTGGCACGTATGCTTCACTCAGCACCCTTAGCAAAGCACTGCGATGAGTTCCAGAGTTTTGTAACAGGAAGAGGATGTATATCTGAGCTGGCGTTTTGTTCAACTGGTCGAGGATTGAGTATTCCTTGGCTTGTATCTTTCTCCATTGATCGTCTGAACAGGTTTCAATGATGGGGGACGGTTGTTGGCCGTCTTGCTAGAATCAGCCAAATGTTAGGGGCTATAAACTCTGCCAATTCTTGTCATACCCTGTTCAGCGATGGCTTCTTCAGACTTGCTTTTACCTTTCCTCCTTGCTTCAACGGTATAGTCCCACGGCATGGCGTCTGAGTAAAAGAGTGTCATTGTTGACATTGCCACTAGGATAGGTGTGGTAATTCTTATTCCTGCGTGAGTATATGTTATAGATGGCCGGATTGCAACTTCGAGGGGTTGCAAAAACTCGACTTTGATCGGTCCTGGGGCTTTTCCTTTGGGGGGCAGTATCGATTCAAACTCAAGTTGAATGGACATGTTTACCTCAACTTCCTCAGATGGTTGCATCTGGACCACGATTGGATTAAGAGTAATCGCGGGCTTCTTCGGATCACCCTCGGCAATTTGCCCAATTGACCTCTTGGGATCCCAATCATCTTCAACCTCAATCATGTGGACACTGCTTTTATGGGCAGGCAGTGAATTATTGCAAATATTAGGAGCAGGGTCATTGGCTACAATGATCTTATTATCTATGAGGGTTTGTATCTTTTCTTTCAAGGAACAACATTCCTCGATGGTGTGTCCCTTCCTGCCGAAGTGGTAAGAATAGGTTTTTGTTTGGGTTGACCCACTGAGAAGGGTTCTCAGGGACGACAGCGGGAATGGGTGTGACATAACCGGCGGTTTTAAGCTTTTCGTATAATTGGTCAATGGGTTCAGCTATGGCAATATACTATTTGGGTGGATGACGGTCGAAATTTGGGCGAGGTCTTGGGAAGTTTTGGCGATTAGGTGGTGATTGGTAGTGAGAAGGTTGGGAATGTTAGGCATTATAGATGGGAGCTGGTTGTGTGTATTTGGGCGAGGTAGGCTGAAATATTGATGGTGGGGTTTGGTAGGTGGGTGAGGGTGTCTGGTATTGTGGTGAAGGTACTTGGTAGCTTGGAGCTAGTTGGTATGTGAAGGAAGGTGCGGGGTATACTTGGTATTTGGGAGGGTACTTGGCTTGTTATGCAACAATCATGGCTCCGACATGCCTTTTCTTGGACACACCACCGGATTGCAGAGTTTTATTGGTAGCCTGTAAGGCTTTAAAATTAGTAACCGTACCGTTTTTTATGCCTTCCTCGATTTGCTCTCCCAACATGATGATATCAGAAAACTTGTGCCCCTCGACCATCATCAGCCTCTCATAGTACTGAGGATCCTGAGCGCGCACAAAGAATTTCTTCATTTGTTCCTCTTCTAAGGCCGGTCTGACCTTGGCAGGTTCTGACCTCCAAATAGTAGCATACTCGCGAAAAGTCTCTCTTGGTTTCTTCTTCAAGTCCTGGATGTAGAACACATCCGGTGCATTCTCCGTGTTGAATCTGAATCTATCCATGAAGTCCGTAGCCATATTCACCCAATTGATCCATTTCTTTGGATTCTTGTTGATGTACTAGGATAGTGCATCACCTTTCAAACTCCTCATGAAGAGTTTCATGCGAATCCTTTCATCTTTCCCCACACCGACCAATTTGTCGCAGTAATTCCTCAGATGGACTCTAGGGTCACCAGTACCATCAAACATCTCAAACTTAGGAGGTTTGTACCCCTCGGGCAGTTCAACATCGGGCTGCATGCAAATATCCTCATAGTTCAATCCCTCAACCCCTTTAACTCCTTCGATGCCCTGAACTCGGTTGGTCAATTTCTTGAGTTCCTCGACCAGATTCCAAATGAGCTCATCCTTCTCGTCGGACTCATGGGTATGTGGTGTGGAATGAGCTACGATTTCCACATAAATGGGGTTGTCATAAGCCTGGAGGTGGTCTCTCATTTGCTCTTGGAGAGGCGGAGTGTTGTGGTGACATGTGTTGCGTGGTGCTGGTGGAACGGGATCTTTGGGGTGATTGGGTTGTTTGGGGACGTTTTGGGGTAATGTCGGGTTCAGAGTATTTGGGAAGTGAACGTCTGGGACGTTGAGGGAGAATGATAAATGGGGAAAATTCTTGACTTGGTCAAGTTCCTCTTGGAACTTTAGCAGCTTCTTCTCTAGTGGAGTTATACCCTCGTGCAGAACTTGAATACCCTGACCATCAGTGATCTCAACCTGTTCATCCCTGTTGTCTTTTCTAGTACCGCTTGCATCTGCCATCTTGGTTTTACCCTTGCTTTTACCTTTGGGAGGACTGGGAGGAGGAGTAGGAGGAGGGCCCTCTCATCTGGTGCAATAAGTTGTTGATGCCAGAGTGCACAAACTAACCTTTGGGGAAGGGGAATAACTAAGAAAAAGGTATTGAGGTTAGCAAATATTATGAAGAATATTGCGGTAATTTAAACACGTAGTGTGAAAAATGTAAAACGCATCCTAAGTTGGGGAACCTCTTTATGCATGAGGTAGGCCTAACGAAAAATTAATTTGGAGAACTTAAATACTAAATACCTCATTTTATTGATAATAAAATAGATGAATCCAACTTGACTCTAAGAATGCGAAAATATAAAATGTCACTAATGGCCAGTGGCCTTATTACATAAAAAACAATGTAAAGACAAATCCTATCTATTTGGTCCCAGAAGGACCTTCCCCAGACTCGGCACCTCTACTTGCCTTGATCAACATTCACATCTCACGGAGTCCCGGCAGTAAGTAGGTCTTGGCTAGAATTCCCGTTTTAGTTCCCTCGGTCTTTTGACAAGTCTCGATCCTCCTAAGGAACTTTTTCTCCAAGTCAACTATGTCTCGTTCCAAGTACGCTAGCCTCCGGGTGGAAGTGATGGCCATGTCCTTCCATTCCTCGATCAGCTTCTTGTTGGCTATGTGGATTTTGTGATTATCGTCTTCACAGTCATGGAGCCTTTTGTGAAGCTGGTTGAGCCTAGTTGTTGCCTCGGCTTTCTCATCTATGACCTTATTTCCTCGAGCGAACACTGGCTCAACACTTCCTCCCCAGTTATCTTCCAACCATCCCATATAGTAAGGAGAGAAACCAGCGTGATACCTGTCGGGCTCGATAGTATTCTTCTCCAACCGGATCATGCAGTGCCACAATTGCTCAGCTTGACATTATTGAGGGCTGTCATTATTTTGGATGTTTGCCCTAATATGACTCATTTTCTCAACCCTTGGGATGACTTACTTCCTCTCTGCCTACCTCATGACGCGAATCGGGATGTAAGGGTATGTCCCTCTAAGACCAATCAATATCAGGTATGGATTGTCTCTAGTCTGAATGATGAACTCGTCATTCAGGAACCACTCGAACATCCATTGGATCTGATCCTTAGTCAGATTTTCCAATAACTCAACCCATCCATTGGCATTTTCTGGCTGTGCAAACATGTTAGGGATGTAGATCATACGCTTTGGATGATGGAAAGAAATATGATCATCCCAAACTCTCCTATGTATGTCTTTACGGTAGTCACCCCTTTGCAGATGCTCGGTGAGCCAAAGCTGAAGTAACATGTTTCAACCCTCAAAATGTTTTGCTCATCGTTGACAGTTCTCCAAAGCTCGGTGTATGTCAGCAACAATCATAGGTACAATGCTGAAATCCCTTCCATCAAAGTGTTTGTAACCATAGCCAATCTAGTGTGGATTCTCCCCTTCTTTGTCGGGAAGACCGTCAATCCCAAAGAGCAGAATATGAAGAAAAATACCCGGTGGTGAATGTGTCCTAGAGAGGTTAGGGCGAACTTTTCATGGTATCTGCGGTAAGACTAACTAGGGCCATACCTCTCGTACAAATAGTCAAAGGGGATGTACGAGTGTTTCAAGCAGACTAAATCCGGATTTTTCTTGAGTCCCATCATCTTGAGAAAACCCTGACCTGTTCGATTTTCGGGCATCAATAACCCTTGAGACTCCCAAGGCAAAGTAGCTAAATCCCCTATCTCCTCTAGCAGCGGTGTCATCTCATTGTTCCCAAATCAAAAAACCGACCGATCACAGTCCCAGAATAAAGTGGCATCCTCTATCATAATGTTATTAGGCTGAATGTCCAAGAGAGAGGGCAAGTTGCCCAGGTGTTTTCTGACTGCTATTTTGTAACTTGAGTGCATGTCTTCTCACCAATTTAGAAGTTTGGGGTGGATGTTGGTGACCATGCCGAATCTGGGGACCTCGTGCCTTATCTCTGCAAAGTAAACAGGGTAGGTCCCTACCCCCGCCGAACTCGACTATTTAACATCAATTATTAGCATTAGCATTTAAGTTCACCAAATAAATGCACAGAACGTGAATGCGTCCTTTTGGGTTCCAGGGAAACCCAATGGACTTTGGACAAGGCTATCCTAAAGGCCATTGTGCGGACGACACGTTAGCCTGGCTAGGTTTGACCATGATGCATGCAACATACAATAGAGTAAGGTTTCTATTGGGGTTTTGTACTGGTACCCTTGAGCGGACAACTCAAAGGGGAAGGCACGGAATTGTCGACTGCACTGCTGATCGACTAGTATTACCGCAAATACGCCTTTCCGAAATTTGGGGGTGATAATATTGGAATAGCGCAACCACTCATTGTAAGCGTTGTTATAGGACTTCGTTTGGAACGAGTGGTATATGAATGAGGAGAATGATATTCAAGAAATGGAATTTAAGCAAATATTCATGTATTTTCACGTTTGAGGAAAACGGTAAAGAAAGGAAATACAACAGTTATAATGGAAAGCGGTTAAAAAGAAAACACGAAGATATGTCAGTTATGTTCAGCTGAAATAAATACTTATAAAAATTAAACAGTTAACAACATATAACGGGGAATAGGAAAAGGCGTAAGCATTTCAATGTAAATGAAAGGTCCAAATTCACAAAGCAAATTGTAATGGTATCAGCCTAGGGAAGCTCCCCAGCAGAGTCGCCATGTTGTCGCGCCCCCTTTTTTCTATCGCACGGGTTAGGTACGGAGAGATCGGGTTTATGACATTTTGGACAACTCTTTAAAAGAAAGGGTTTAAGGAAGAGTCGCCACCTAACGATTTTTACGGTGCGTTAGGGCACCTAGAGTTGATAACTCGTGAACTAGTTTTCATTACCAGAGATTGGGTAAGGGCTTGAAATTATCCCTAGGGGAAGGGGATATCAAACAAGTATGAAAATATTTAAAGGTTTTGGAATAACATTAGAATAAACATGTGAAAAGAACTGTTCTAGGTTTAAAGTAATACGGATCACTTCAATGCAATACCCGGTATGTCACACATCTAAGAGGCGGCTACACGTTGTATTAGCGCACCGGTCATCATATCCGTATTCTACCCTTCCCACCCCGTAAAGGTCATTTAAAAATGCGTGTGTTGGTTACGAATGCTTATTGCGTGCCATTACCCGTCCTATTCTATAAGTCCTGGAGGGTATATCGGACTACTAATCCTACAAGGTGAGTACTGCGCTGGACCCCTAGGTTTAAAGGATAAAATACTAGGCGACATGCATAACAAGCAGGACCTCACATATAAAGGGACACATAGTGGGGAAAATAAAGGCTCATAAATCCCTTCGCAGATAGACATACAATTGGCATGTCTCAAACACACTTAAGGTCTCAGCGACGGGGGTTTAAAAAATAGGAGTTTAGAGGTAAATGAGTAAGTTGAAAAAGGATCTACTTTGAAGAAAACTTAGCGATGAGGTAAACAATTCAACTTAAATTGAGTACTTCAGAAAATAGTTGATTTTCAGAAATGCGGTTGTCTATAGACAACGGTAAGATTTAGAAAATATACAGGGATTTAAAGTTTCCAAAAAAATACAGATGAAAATCATTATAGCATAGTTTGCAATGATATAGTGATTTTAAAAAGATAAGTGTCCAAAATACAGTAGGTTATCATAGAGTAATAGTTATCAGTTTACAGTGAACTGTGGTAAAAGAAGTAGTAAGATGGTATCAAAATATAGTAACTTTAAAGAAATACAGAGCAAGGATTCAAAATGGCACGATTTTGAGCAGAGTGAGGTATCTTTGAAAACCCAGTAGTTTGAAAACATAATAGAACATGAATCAGTAAAAAAATCAGTAAAAGGAAATAGGTGCAGAACTTCGAGACTGTTTAATTATAGAGCAGGAGTTTTAATAGAAGAAAAGTGAACTTCACTGAGATAAAACAAGAATGGGAGTAGTAGGGTTCAAAATGTTAAAAGGAGTTGATTAAACTAGTAGATCATAATTGATTTGATTTTAATACGCATTAGGCCTAAAGTTTGCCTAGGCGTCGTATACATTGCCTACTTATTTTTAAAGGGTGAACATGCATATTTGGATTCTGATTTTAACAGATACATATTTGCAGGAAATTGTTTCAAGTAGATTAACCATATTTTATGGGAGTATTAGATTATGTTAACTAGGCGTTCAAGTTCTGATAAGTAAGAAGTCCTAAGGGAAGGATATCTAATGCACAAAGTATCATCCTAAAACATGGTTCCTACATGTCATGTTTATAAAAAATGCATGAGCAATACATTATGGCAGCTTTTTTTACTCGTTTAGTTATATTGGGAACATGGTGTCAGATGGCATGAATATAATAGATGTGTTGAAATAAAGAACCTAAACATGATTTTTAATGCATGGTATGCATGTCCTAAGCATGATACTATTGCACACATAGGGAAATAAAGCCTATAGTCATGATTTCTACCATGCTACACTAAACATGCATAATTCCCTCCCATATTCACTATCTAGCCCCAATCGTTTGTTTAAAAATTATTACATACCATATCAAATGAATTACAGTAATTGAAAAGAGGAAAACAAGAAGTTATTCTATAGGGAGCATTCAAATAGGCCCAACCTTCCAGCCTCACTCCTTTCGAGTTTCACAGCCTTACATAGCTTGGGTGCAGCAAAGCTCCCTAAGGCCCTGGCCAATACCAGCACCCACCAATTGCCAAAGTTGAGATAGGTGCAGTGTAGAATTACTTGTCTTAGTGTGTCAAAGTTCAGAAGGAACTCAAGGTCCCTAAGCAATGCTCATACTGAGGGGGTGGAACCTAAAGGTCTCAGAATAGTGTGAAGTGCTTGTAGTTAAAAAAAGTTGAGTTTGAAAGGGAGTTTTGAAATAACATGGCTTCAGAGGATAATATAATGATCTTTTATGAAAACCAGTTTGAAAGGAAGCAGCAAAATGGTCACAACTCAGCAGGTATGCAGAGTTCAAGAAAACAAACACAAATAGGGGAAAGGGGTTAGGGACAAGTAATGGTAGCAGCATATTTGCACGTAATCAATCCTTAGAGCAAAGTTACATGTTCTCAAACAATCACAATTATCATACAACATTAAGTATTGAACAGAGTCACATACTCGATGCAGACTTGAATCATATGACATCTAAGCATTATGTATAGGGGACCGACTTATAGTATTAGGAGTCATGCAGAAGATTAAAACATATAAGAGATACTAGTCATGCTGAGATAAGAGTAAAAGTAGCCACATAGGAAAATAGGTAGGCTAGTTTCACAAGAGTCAAACAAAGTAATAATGAATCACACAAGCGAAAGCAGGAGACATATTAGGCTAAAAAGGAAAAGGGGATAGTAGGGACATGCTAGTTACATGGTAGGCAATAGAACCACAGGATAAAACACAGAAGGAATAGTAAGTAACTAATCAAGAACTGGAGCATATTGTACAGAGATAACATAACACTAACTTAAAGACATACTAGTCAAACAGTAAGGAATAGCAAAATGCAGCAGTGTGCAGTATGAGGGAGCAGCATGGTTCAAAATGTTTAAAGGGGCTGATTAAACTAGTAGAACATAATTGATTTAGTTTTAATACGCATTAGTCCTAAAGTTTTCCTAGGCGTCGTATACATTGAATACTTATTTTAAAGGGTGAACATGCATATTTGGATTCTTTTTTTAACAGATACATATTTGCAGGAAATTGTTTCAAGTAGATTAACCCTATTTTATGGGAGTATTAGATTATGTTAACTAAGCTTTCAAGTTTTGATAAGTAAGAAGTCCTAAGGGCAGGATATCTAATGCACAAAGTATCATCCTAAAACATGGTTTCTATATGTCATGTTTATAAAAAATGCATGAGCAATACATTATGGCAGCTTTTGTTACTCGTTTAGTTATTATGGGAATATGGTGTCAGATGGCATGAATATAATAGATGTGTTGAAATAAAGAACCTAAAAATTATTTTTAATGCATGGTATGCGTGTCCTAAGGATGATACTATTGCACACATTGGGAAATAAATCCTATAGTCATGATTTCTACTCATACTACACTACAAATGCATAATTCCCTCCCATATTCACTATCCAGCCCCAATCGTTTATTTACAAATTATTACAGACCATATCAAATGAATTACAGTAATTGCAAAGAGGAAAACAAGAAGTTGTTCTATAGGGAGCCTTCAAACAGGCCCAACCTTCCAGCCTCACCCCTTTCGAGTTTCACAGCCTTACATAGCCTGGGTGCGACAAAGCTCGTTAAGGCCCTTCTAAAGGCCCTAGCCAATACCAGCACCCACCAATTGCCAAAGTTGAGATAGGTACAGTGTATAATTACTTGTCTCTGTGTGTCAAAGTTCAGAGGGGACTCAAGGTCCCTAAGAAATGCTCATACTGAGGGGGTGGAACCTAAAGGTCTCAGAATTGTGTGAAGTGCTTGTAGTTAAAAAAAGTTGAGTTTGAAAGGGAGTTTTGAAATAACATGGCTTCAGAGGATAATATAATGATCTTTTATGAAAACCAGTTTGAAAGTAAGCAGTAGAATGGTCACAACTCAGCAGGTATCCAGAGTTCAAGAAAACAAACACAAACAGGGGAAAGGGGTTAGGGACAAGTAATGGTAGCAGCATATTTGCACGTAATTAACCCTTAGAGCAAAGTTACATGTTCTCAAACAATCACAATTATCATACAACATTAAGTATTGAATAGAGTCACATACTCGATGTAGACTTGAATCATATGACATCTATGCATTATGTAGAGGGGACCGACTTATAGTATTAGGAGTCATGCAGAAGATGAAAACATATAAGAGATACTAGTCATGCTGAGATAAGAGTAAAAGTAGCCACATAGGAAAATAGGTACGCTAGTTTCACAGGAGTCAAACAAATTCATAATGAATCACACAAGGGAAAGCAGGAGCCATATTAGGCTAAAAAGGAAAAGGGGATAATAGGGACATGCTAGTCACATTGTAGGCAATAGAACCACAGGATAAAACATAGAAGGAATAGTAAGTAACTAATCAAGAACTGGAGCATATTGTATAGAGATAACATAACACTAACTTAGAGACATACCAGTCGAATAGTAAGGAATAGCAAAATGCAGCAGTGTGCAGTATGAGGGAGCAATGATAGAGCAAATAGAGAGAAAAAGAGAAAGGGAGCAAGAAAGAATGTAGAATTGTATTAATGTATGCGTGTCCGTTGCTAGTAAAAGAGTAGAAGCATATATAGTTGCAAAAAGGTAGTAAATAAGGTAACAAACAATTAGTTCTGCAGAATTATGGAAGTAGGAATCAATTCGAATCAAATCAATAGAAGTACTCCCTTTAATTAAGGAGTCATACTCAATCAGGGATAGGCTAGTAATATAAGGAAGGAAGATCATGTAAGACTGACAGTCCAAGTATAGCACACGTAAGTAAGACCAAGTTCAGAATCCTATTTAAGGAGAAATATGTACGTATCAATTTGACAGTAATACCAGACACGAAAATAGAGCAAGAGATAGTTAAAAATTGAAGATTAGTAAGGACATCCTCAAATGAGGCCCTAGTTATAGGAGATCAACATTAATTAGAGGAAAACATCACAAGGAAGTAATTTCAGCACATAAAGCAAGTAATTAGTCGAGGTTCAGAAAATCCAATTAAGGAAAGGTCTGTAAGAATCAATCCAACAGTAGAATCAATCACATAATAAAGCAAGGGAATAATTTGCAGGTCAAAATTAGGGACTTAAGTAAGAATCTCATAGAGTTAGGGATTTAACACTAGCACAAACGAACATGACATATTAGGGAGAATCAAAGAATCAGAAACCCTAATGAGTATAATAACAAGAAATCACATAGGTATAGAGATTCAGAAAAAATAGAACAGCTCATAATATTATAAACACAAATAACATACACAGAAATCAGAACATGGTACGAATCATGACACAGGTACAAGAATGGAATAGTTAGGAACCCTAGTGACGAGCACATAGCAAATAACACCGGGGATCACAGAGTATTCACAAAAGCAAAGCAATCATACTAAACAGATAAACGTAGATGGCCAATATACTCAGGCTCACAGATTGAACCAAGAAAATTCGGGATTTTTAACAACAAATGAGTCAAACAAGGGGAAAAGCTCAAATAAAGTTAGAACACGGGAAAAACTACAAGAATAATGCTAAGAAAGTAAAAGATGATTGTTTCAAAAAAAAGGTTTCAAACCCTAGTTTTGTAAAGATGAGAAATCGTTTAGGAAATTGAGAAATCTTTGAAGAAAACATGGAAAGAACTGATAATATGTATGGGTCTATTACAGATATAGAAAAAATCAGAAAGTTCAAAAGTTAGGATTTCATAAGAGATTTAGAGATAACCGGAGAACCTGCTGTAAGTCTCGAAAGTAGTGGTGGTTGTGGCCTGGTTGTGTCGAAACCCCACCGGAGCAGGCCGAAAAATCACCAAAGCAGGATCCACAGTAGTGGTCCAGCATGGTTGAAACCCATGGAGGTCTCAAAGACGGGGAGGATCGGAGAGATAAGGCTTCAAGCCTGCTGGTGGTCGAAAGGAGGTGAGCCTAGAAGAGGCCGGAGATGAAGGCTGGAGGCCATTGGAGAACCAGATGGTTCTAGAGAGAAGGGGGAGAGGAAGAGACCAGAAGAGAGAGAGAGGCGTCTTGGAAATGCGAGAGACGGGGGGGGTGGTGTAGGTAAGGGTTTAATTATGGTAACATTGATCTGGACCGTTGATCTTATTTGATCAACGGTTCAGATCAAGTGTGGGGTTGGGCCGGGTAATTTCAAGATTGGACTGGGTCATTTAATTGGGGTTTGGGTTGGGTTTAATTGAGTTCAAAATGTGGCTAAGTTATAAAATAGGCTAGGTGTTAAATACCTAATAAAAATAGGCAATTAATTAATTAAAATATCTAATAAGTAAAAAAAAAAGATGAAATTAAGTTTAAATCGGTAAAATTACAATAATCAAACAATATTAAAATGTAAGAGCATAAATTCAAATTTTTAAAAGGTATAAAATATCTAATTAGGCCATAATTGCAAAATGATTGTAATTGCAATTAAATAAGACCCAATTGGCCAATTTATGATATAATTGGATTTTAATAAGTGAAAAGTGATTATGAATGACATACTGAACTGGAAAAAAAATTGAGATTATTTAGAGCACAATATATGAATTATAAAAAATTGAACATATTAAATAAATAGGGAAATAATTTAGATAAAAATATGAAAAAATTAGGAAAAATACTCATTATTGCAAAGAGTGATTTTGAAAGCTTATATACAAGTTTGAAAATAATTTGAGAAGAAATTGGGTATCAACACCTAGTCGTAGAGACTATGTGCTGTCACGAGACCGTTCGGAGGGTAATTCGGGTCGTGACAAGTTTGTATCAGACCGTCTAGGTTCATAGGAGTCACAAGTCACAAGCCGATTTATTAGAGTCCTGCGGATCGGTGCGGAGGCATTCGTATCTATCTTCGAGAGGTAATGTAACTGTTAAGAATAATCATATTCTTTGGAACTCCTTATCGTGCTAGTTAGTGTCACCAAAATTCTTAAACTCTATTCTATTTTTGCTTATAGATTGTGCGTACCCGTACCAAAAGTACTAATGATCAGGAACCCGAGGCCCCAGCTAGAGCCGCCAAAGGCAGGGGCAGGGGTAGAGGACGAGCAAGCGGTACAACCCGAGCACCGACGAGAGCAGCGACAAAGGAGCCCCCAGCAGCCACAGTTACAGGGGCACAAGAGGTCCCTACTATAACTCCAGCCCTCTAGGAGACTCTGGCCCAGTTCTTGAGTGCCTTCAATACTCTGTCACATGCGGGGCTACACCCAATAGCTCCAGCTACATCTCAGGACGGGGGAGGGGCACAAACTCCCGCAGCTCGTACTCCTAAGTAGAGGGTCCATATTGGGCAGGTTCCAGAGCATATTTCTATGCTCCCAGAGGCTCCAGCTCAGTATGATACTAGGGTAGCTATTTCTGAGGCAGAGCGGCTCAAACTTGAGAGGTACAATAAGTACCACCCACCTTATTTCAGCGGACTAGCTTCAAATGACGCTTTGGGTTTTCTTTAGGAGTGTCATTTCATTCTCCGCACTTTGGGTATAGTGGAGACGAGTGGGGTTTCTTTCACCACATTTCAGTTGAGGGGAAAAGCTTATTAGTAGTGGCGTGCCTATGAGTTGAGTAGTCCGGACGAGGCAGCTTCACTTACTTGGGAATAGTTCTTCAAGATGTTTTTGCTTAAGTTTGTCCCTCAGAGCCTCAAGGATGCTTGGCGTGCATAGTTTGACTGGCACGCCAGGGATCTATGACTGTGTCAGAGTATGCAGTCCGTTTCAGTGACTTAGCACGTCATGCAGCAGCTTTAGTTTCCACGATCAGAAAGAGGGTTCGGCGTATTATTGAGAGGCTCAACCCCAGTATTAGGACCAGTATGGCTAGAGAGTTGAAGACAAATATCACTTACCAGCAGGACATGAGTATTGACCAGAGGATTGAGAGTATGTTAGCCCGGGACATGGAGGGGAGAGAGTCCAAGAGGTCTCGAGAGACTGGTCATTATTCAGGAGTTTGTGCATCAGTAGTAAGGTGCGGTAGGGGTTTTATGAGTCACCCTGTTCATTAAGCTCTTCTAGTAGCCAGTGGTATTCTAGCTCTTCCTAGACCTCAGGAGCCTTATTATGCACCACCAGTATCTAGTGTACCTCCTGCTTGAGGTGCTAGCACCGGCAAGTCCAGCAGGCCACTTCAGAGCTAGCATCAGCCTGCACGTCCTCTGAGGGGTTGTTTTCGGTGTGGTGACCCTTGTCATGTGATTAGAGATTACCCCAAAGCTAGGAGGGGTGAACCACCTGGGACTTATCACATTCCACGTCTTCCACAAGGTCCTCAAACTATTCTTCTAGCCCCAACTGCTACCCTACCTTCTCAGGCAGCTCGAGGTGGAGGTCGGGGAGGTCGAGGTCGCCCTAGAGGGGGAGGCCAGGCATGTATGCTCTTCCAGCCCGTTCAGAGGCCTTTTCTTCAGAATCAGTCATCACATGTATTGTCTCTGTTTTTCATAAGGATACATCAGTATTATTTGACCTAGGCTCTACGTATTCATATATATCTTCTTATTTTGCTTCTCATCTAGGGATATCTCGGGATTCTTAGAGTTCCCCCATTTATATTTCTACTCCCATGGGAGATTCTCTTGTTGTGGATCACGTATATCGGTCGTGTTTGATTGTTATCAGTGATTTTGAGACCAGGGTTGATTTATTATTACTCAGTATGGTAGATTTCGATGTTATCTTGGGCATGGACTGGTTGTCGCCCATTATGCTATTCTTGATTGTCACGCCAAGCCCGTGATGTTGGCTATGCCACAGTTGCCGATATTTGAGTGCAGTGGTTCCTTAGAGTATACTCCCCGCAGAGCCATTTCTTTTCTTAAGGCTCAGCGGATGGTTGAGAAGGGGTGTAATGTCTGTTTGGCTTATGTGAGAGTTGTTAGTGGTAAGACCCCTACAGTTGAGTCAATTCCAGTTGTGCGGGGCTATCCCGGTGTTTTTCCATCTGATTTTCCGGGTATGTCACCGGACAGAGATATTGATTTTGGCATTGATTTGTTGTTGGGCACTCAGCCCATTTCCATTCCTCCCTATCGTATGGCTCTTCCTAAGTTCAAGGAGTTGAAGGAGCAGTTGCAGGAGTTGCTTGATAAGGGTTTCATCAGACCCATTGTATCACCTTGGGGTGCTTCGGTATTATTTGTGAATAAAAAGGATGGCTCAATGCGTATGTGCATTAATTACCGTTAGCTGAATAAGATTACAGTGAAGAACAGGTACCCATTGTCTCACATTGATGATTTATTTGACCAACTTCAGGGTGCTAGGGTATTCTCCAAGATTGATCTGCATTCGGGCTTTCATCAGTTGAAGATTCAGGAGTCGGACATCCCGAAGACCGCTTTCAGGACCATATATGGCCACTATGAGTTCCTTGTTATGACATTTGGGCTGACCAACGCCCCAGCAACCTTTATGCACCTGATGGATAGCGTGTTTCGGCCTTATCTTGATTTTTTCGTCATTGTGTTTTTTGGTATATTTTCGGTCCTAGGAGGACCATGAGAAGCAGTTGAGGACTATGCTTCATACTTTGAGGGAGAAGAAGTTATATGCAAAATTCTCTAAGTGTGAATTTTGGCTTGATTCTGTTGCATTCTTAGGCCATGTTGTATCTTGTGATGAGATCAAGGTAGATCTGAAGAAGGTGGAGGCGGTGCAGAGTTGGCATAGACCGTCTTCAGCTACTAAGATCCGCAGTTTCCTCAGTTTGGCTAGATACTATCGCCATTTTGTGGAGGGATTTTCATCCATCGCAACACCTATGACCAGAGTGATCCAGAAGGGTGCACCATTTAGACGGTCTGTGGAGTGCGAGGAGAGCTTTCAGAAGCTCAAGAAAGCCTTGACTAAAGCTCCAATGTTGGTATTGCCTAAGAGCTCAGTGTCCTATACTGTATATTGTGATGCTTCGAGGATTGGCCTTGGAGCGATTTTGATGTAGGATTGTAAGGTGATTGCCTACGCGTCCATACTGTTGAAGGTTCATGAGAAACACTACCCAATTCATGATCTCGAGTTGGCAGTGATTGTTCACGCCCTGAAGATATGGCGTCACTATTTATACGGTGTTCCCTGTGAGATCTTCACTGATCACCGGAGTTTGCAACACATATTAAAGCAGAAGGACCACAATTTGCGTCCGCGCAGGTGGTTGGAGTTACTCAAGGATTATGACATCAATATATTATACCACCCGGGGAAGGCCAATGCGGTGGCCGACGCCTTTAGTCACCGAGTAAAGAGTTTGGGGAGTTTGGCATATCTTTCGGCATTTGATAGGCCCTTAGACTTAGATGTTCAGTCCTTGGCCAGTCAGTTCGTGAGGTTTAATCTTTCGGAGCCTTGTCGGGTTTTATCTTGTGCGGTTGCTCGATCTTCTCTTTATGAACGCATTCGAGAGCGCTAGTATGATGATCCCAACCTTCTGGCTCTTCAGGATAGAGTTTGACGCGGTGATGCCAGGTATGTGACCATAGGTGACGATGGCGTGATGAGGATAAAGGGTCGTATCTGTGTCCCCAGTGTAGATGGGCTTTGGGAGTTGATTTTTTAGGAGGCCCATAGTTTGTAGTATTCCATCCACCCGGGTACCGTGAAGATGTAGCAGGATCAGAGACAACACTGTTGGTGGTGAAGGATGAAAAATGATATAGTGGAGTTTGTAGCCAAGTGTCTCAACTGTCAGCAAGTCAAATGTGAGCATCAGAGACCCAGAGGGTTACTTCAGCAGATTGAGCTTCCAGAGTGGAAGTGGGAGCGAATCTCCATGGACTTTGTGGTTGGACTTCCTCATACTTTGAGGAAGTTCGATGCTATTTGGGTGATTATGGATCGGCTGACCTAATCAGCCTATTTCATTCCAGTGTTAACTACATATTCCTCCGTGAGGTTGGATGAGATCTATATCAGGGAGATTGTCCGACTCCACGGTATTCCAGTATCCATCATTTCAGATAGAGGTACACAGTTGTAGGCACCAAGGTGGAGTTGAGTACAACCTTTCAACCTCAGACGAACGGGCAGTCCGATCGCACGATTCAGATTCTTGAGGATATGCGGCGTGCTTCTATGATGGATTTTGGAGGGTCATGGGATTGATACTTGCCACTTGCAGAGTTTGCTTATAATAGCAACTACTAGTCCAGCATCCAAATAGTACCATATGAGGCTTTATATAGTATACAGTGCAAATCTCCAGTTGGTTGGTTTGAACGGGGCGAGGCCCGATTGTTGGATACAGATTTTGTCAAGGATGCCTTCGACCAGGTGAAGGTGATTTAGGAGAGGCTTCGCACAGCTTAGTCTAGACATAAGATTTATGCGGATCGGAAGATTTGTGACTTGGAATTTATGACTTGTGATCGGGTCTTGCTTCGGGTATCGCCTATGAAGGGCGTCATGAGGTTCGGGAAGAAGGGAAGCTGAGTCTGAGATTAGTTGGCCCTTTGAGGTATTGTAGTGGGTTGGAGAGGTTGCTTATGAGCTGGCCTTACCTCCCAACGTAGTAGGAGTTCATCCGGTATTCCACGTCTCCCTGATTTGGAAGTATCATGGTGACCCGACCCATGTTTTGGATTTCAGTTCAGTCCACTTGGACAAGGATCTATCATATGTTAAGGATCCTATGGCTTTATTTGATAGACAAGTCAGAAAGCTCAGGTCGGAGAATATTGCCTCAATCAAGGTTCAGTGGAGGGGTCATCCGATCGAGGAGGCGACTTGGGGGACCGAGCACGATATGAGCAGGCAGTACCCTCATCTTTTCACAACTCCATGTATGTTTCTACATTTATTCGAGGACAAACAATTTTCTTAAGAGGGGGAGAATGTAATGACCCGGTCAGTCGTTTTGAGAGTTAGTGCCTCAATCCCCTAACACGTGTTCCTGCCATGTCTACTTCTGATTTTGGAATTTGCCAGAACGTTGGGTTGTGAATTTCGGAGTGTTTTTGGACACATAATCCTTATATGTGAGTTTAAACATTAGAAATCGGGTCATAGTTAGAACAGTTTGAAGATAGATCCGGAATGGAATTTTGTAAACTTTGTTAGCTCCGTTGGGTAATTTCGGGGTTAGGAGAGTGTTCGGAATGCGTTCTCGAGGTCTGTGGTAGATTTAGGCTTGAGTTGGCGAAAGTTAGAATTTTGGCAATTTTGGCCGATAGGTGAAATTTTGATATCAGGCTTGGAATGGAATTCTGGAAGTGGCACCAGGTCCGTAGTGTCATTTATGACCTGTGTGTATAATTTGAGGTCATTCAGATCAGTTTGACGTGTTTCGGCATCAGATGTGGATTTTGGAAATTTCATAAGTTCTTAGGCTTGAATCCATGCATAATTGATGATTTCGATGTTATGAGATGTGTTTTGAAGGCTCGACTAAGTTTGAATGAACTATTAGGACTGATTGGTAAGTTTGGTTGAGGTCCCGGGGGTCTCAGGGGTGTTTCAGATGCTCAACGGGTGATTTTGGAACTTGGAACACAGCTCAACCATTGTTGGTTCTGGTGTTCCGAAGCTGCAGACGGGGAACCGCAGGTGAGGAGTTGGGGCTCACAGATGCGGAATTAGGCAGGCGCTGCCAGTGGTCGCAGGTGCGGTCTGGGTTCCTTAGGTGCAGGACCGCAGATACGACCAATTGACCGCAGGTGCGGCCCCAGCTGTGTTAAGTGAGTTTTCGCACCTGCGATCGATTTTCAGCATGTGCGGTCCAAGAGTCGCAGGTGCGGTATTCCTGGGTTGTTTATACAAAATTCTGTGGGTTTGAAATTCATATCTCCTAAAACGATTTAGAGCACGGGCTTTTGTGATTTTCAGTGGGTTTTGAAGGGGAGCTTCATAGGTAATGATTTCTAACCTTAATTCGCTTGTATATCATTAATCTCTTTCAATTTCCTCAATCTAATCAATTAAATTGGATGAAAAATCATGAAATATGGATGAAACTTCCCCAAGTAGAAATCTGAAGATTTAGAGAGATTTTGACGTCGAATTTTGATGATTCTTGTACGAGTGAGTTCGTGAGTGAATGGGTGTTGGCAATTTGTTTTTTATCCATTTTCGAGACGTGGGCCCGGTGGACATTTTGGGAAATATTTCTAATTTCGTGTATTAGCTTCGAACTAATTAGCTATTTTGATTCCTTAATGTGATATTTGAATTATGCAATCGAATTGAATGGATTTGGTCCACTCAAAGTCGGATACTCGTGGCAAGAGCGTGATTTTGGGTTGAGTAGCAAAGTCTAGGTTAGTGGCTAACCTAACTCTGGGTTGGGGACTTTCCCCTTAGGCTATCTTGATACTATTTGTTGATTGGGCGTCGTGTACGTGAGGTGACGAATGCGTACACGCGCCATTGTTGCTGAAACTAAATTTCAAAAACTCTATTTTTCATCACATGACACTACCAATTTTTACTCATATTTCACTATTTACTGTACTGTTTAGGTAGTCTAGATTAGGAAGGAGCATGTCTACCTGTTCTTACTTGAATTCCTCTTATTTGCTACTACGTGCACCATGATTAGATAGTTTTACCCAGATTCTTGCCTATTAAATCTCTAGAAATATTTTAATTACATTGTACCCGACATTATCTTGCATTGTATATTTGAATTTTGACTACGGACGAGTTTCTAAGAGCTTTCCCCCTTGTAATGCATTGCATATTTAAATTCGGACTAAGAACGTGATTCTGGGAGCTTTCCCCATGTACTGCATAGCATATTTAAATTGGGACTACGGACGATATTCCGGGAGCTTTCCCCCTGTACTGCATTGCATACTTGCAATTGTGATATATTTTGTGTTGAGCCGAGTGCTCTCATTTACTATTTCTTTCAGCTTACTGTTTCTAATGTTTTACATTAGCTTATTCTATCTCTCTGCTTAAACTTTTAAACTTTTTATACTAAAAAATATAGTAGAGCCTTAACCTCACCTCATCACTACTTGACTGGGGTTAGGCTTGGCACTTACTGGGTACCAATTGTGGAGTACTCATGCCTTTTTTTGCGCATGATTTCCCCATGTGCAGATCCAGGTACCAGTTCCTAGTATCGTGTCTAGGAGTCGTTCTAGCAGCTGCCATGAGACCGATGAGGTAATTCCTATTTTAAATTATTACATTTATTTTATTTTCCGCAAGTTTTAGTCTTACCTAGTCGTAGAGACTTGGTGACGTCGCGAGACCGTTCGGACGAAATTCGGGTCGTGACAATAGCAGCAACAATGACCAAGTTGACCCAAAAGGGTGTTCCGTTCAGGTGGATTGAGGAGTGCGAGGAGAGCTTTCACACGCATAAGACAGCCCTGACTACAACTCCAATGTTGGTTTTGCCTACGGGTTCAGGGTCCTACACAATGTACTGTGATACTTCGATAGTTGGCCTTGAAGAGGTATTGCTGTAGGACGGTAGGTTGATTTCCTACGCGTCCATACAGTTGAAGGGGCATGAGAAGAATTACCCGATTCATAGCCTCGAGTTGGCAGTCGTAGTTCACGCCCTCAAGATTTAGCGTCCTTATTTGTATGGTGTCCGTGTAAGATTTTCACGGATCACCGAATTTTGCAGCACTTGTTCAGGCAGAAGGACCTTAATTTACGCCAGCGTAGATGGTTGGATTTACTAAAGGACTATGACATCACTATACTATACCACCTGAGGAAGGCCAATGTGGTGGCCGACGCCTTGAATCGCCAGGCAGGGAGTTTGGGGAGTTTGGCATATCTTCCAGCAGTGTCCAGTCCTTAGCCAGTCAGTTTGTGAGATTGAATATCTCAAAGCCTTTTTGGGTATTAGCTTGTGCGGTTTCCCGATCTTCTTTTTATGACCGTATCAAAGAGAACCAGTATAATGATCCCCACATTCCGGTTCTTCAGGACAAGGTCCGGCGAGGTGATGACAGGGATGTGACTATAGGTGATGATGGTGTGACGAGGATGCACGGCCGTATCTATGTGCCCAATGTAGATGGGCTTCAGGAGATGATTCTATAGGAGGCCCATACCTTGCGGTACTCAATTCATTCGGGTGCCGCAAAGAAGTACTGAGACCTGAGACAACACTATTGGTGGAGACGGATGAGAAAGGACATAGTTGGATTTGTGGCCAAGTGTCTAAATTGTCAGTAAGTTAAATACGAGCATCAAAGGTTGGGAGGATTACTTTAGCAGATTGAGCTTCCAAAGTGGAAGTGGGAGCGGATCCCCATGGACTTCGTGGTCGGACTTCCTCGAACTTTCGGAAAGTTCGATGCTATTTGGGTGATTGTGGATCGGTTGACCAAGTCATCCTATTTCATTCCAGTGTTGACTACATACTCCTCCGAGAGGTTGGATGAGATTTATATCAGGGAGATTGTTCGCCTTCACGGTATCCCAGTATCTATCATTTCAGACAGAGGTACATAGTTCACTTCACGATTCTGGAGAAACATTCGGTAGGAGCTAGGCACTAGGGCAGAGTTGAGTACAACCTTTCACCCTCAGACGGACTGACAGTACGAATGCACGATCCAGATTCTTGAGGATATGTTCCGCTCCTGGGTGATGGATTTTGGAGGGTTATGGGACCAATAGTTGCCACTTGCAGAGTTTGCTTATAATAATAGTTACCAGTCCAGCATTCAGATGCAACCATATGAGGCTTTGTATTGTAGACGGTGTCGGTATCTATTTGAATTGTTTGAGTCGGGCGAGGCTTGATTAATGGGTACAGATTTTTTCCAGGATGCCCTAGACAAGGTGAAGATGGTTCAGGAAAGACTTCGCACAATTCAGTCCAGGAAAAAGAGTTATACGGATTGGAAGGTTCGTGATTTGGTGTTTATGGCGGGTGATCAGGTATTGCTTCGGGTATCTCCTATGAAGGGCGTCATGAGGTTCGGGAAGAAGGGTAAGCTGATTCCGAGATTTATTGGTCCTTTTGAGATATTGCGGCGGGTTGGGGAAGTTGCCTATGTGCTTGCCTTGCCTCCCAACCTAGCGGGATATTATCCGGTGTTCCATGTCTCTATGATCCAGATGCATCACAGTGACCAAACCCATGTTTTGGATTTTAGTTCATTTCAGTTGGACAAGGATCTATCATTTTTGAGGAACCAGTAGCCATATTAGATAGGCAGGTCAGAAGGATCAGGTCAAAGAATATTGCATCAGTCACGGTTCAGTGGAGGGGTGAGTTGGTCAAGGAGGCAACTTGGGAGACCGAGCAGGATACGAGCAGTTAGTACCCTACACTCATTCGAGGACGAACGATTTTCTTAAGAGGGGGAGAATGTAACGACCAGGTCAGTCATTTTGAGAGTTAGCGCCCCGTTCCCAAAATAATTACCTTCCCCATGTTCATTTCTGAATATAGGACTTGTCGGAGTGATTAGTTGTGAATTTTATAGAGTTTTGGGACACGTAGTCCCTAAATATGAGTTTAACCTTTATAAATCGGACCATAGTTGGAACTGTGTGAATACGAGTCCGGAATGGGATTCCGTCGACTCCGTTAGCTCCGTTAGGTGGTTTCAAAGTTAGGAGTGTGTCCAGAATGTGTTTTTGAGGTCTGTAGAGGATTAAGGCTTGAATTGGCGAAAGTTAGAATTTCGGCGATTTCGACCCATAGGTGAAATTTTGATATCGGGCTCAGAATGGAATTCTGAAAGTGGTTTTAGGTCTTTGTGTCATATATGACCTGTGCGTAAAATCTGAGGTCATTCGAACTAGTTTTGTCGTGTTTCGGTGTCACGACCCAAAATCCTAACTCAGGTCGTGATGGCGCCCAACATCGGGGGTCAGGCAAGAGAACACTTGAATTACTAAGAATCTTCGCATATTTAATTAAACATCCCATCGCGTGGCAAGTTTTAAAGCTTAAAACATTAAATAAAAAGGGTAATTAGACAATTTAAACTAAAGCAGTCATAAAAAGGCATGAGCCGATATATATACAGACCCGTAAACCATAATATCTAACACGTGGGTGCCAGGAACTAGTGTCAAAAGTCTTATGGGCATACTAACAGAACATACAAAAGATACAATAGAATTGTCCCACTGTCTGAAAGTAATAGACAGGAAAAAACAAAAGAAGACTCCATAGTGCTGCCAAGGATCGCCAAGAGAAGCAGCTCACCGTGAAGTCAGGTCCAACTATACTCAGAATCAAGCTCCGGTCTGATAACCAGATGCACCAGCCTCAGAACTTGTACAATTAAGTAAAGAAGTGTAGCATGAGTACATAAATAAATATGTACCCAGTGAGTATCCAGTCTAATCTCTAAGAAGTAGTGATGAGAGGTCGACTTCACACTTACTAGTGTCCAACAATATAATTTAACAAGATATGATAAAAGAAATAGGCATACGAGAATGATAAAGCAGTGAACATTAAAGGTAAGTGCAAATCAAATAAAACTGGAGGTAACTAAAAAATTACTACTTCATTTTCCAGAAATATGTGTCAATTCAATATTCATGAAATCATTAACAATTTAGCATGTGCATAACGGGATAAGGACAACTGGCCTGAGCCATCATAATAATCATATATGTGCACTTCCGAGGGTCGAATGGCCCGAACCATAGATGTATATTTCAATCTGTCGTGGCGTACGACCCGCTCCCATGATAGTGGGGGAAATAATACTCCGCTTGCGGAATGTAAATTGCGAAGCGGTCACATGCACACACAATATTTTCTTAAATTACTTCCAGTGAACAATTCCTTTAAATTTCCAAATTCCAAGATCTCAGGGAAACAAAGCTGCATATAACATGAATTCATAAAGCATATAATTCATTTCGAGGAAGAACACAAGGCATTGTGTAGGCCTAACTAACCATACATAACAATAATAGTCGCTACGTACGGACTCTCGTCACTTCGTACGTACGTAGTTCCCACAAACATTAACACATAGTCATTTAGATCACCTATGGGGACAATTCCCTCTTACAAGGTTATAAAGGAGACTAACCTTGTGTCGAACCTACTCTCCGGGTCAAGAATGCGCCCAAAACTCCGAACTCCTCTCCCAAGGACTCGAAACTAGTCAAATGTTACACAAGTTCATCAATTTATACTCCAAAGTATGCATTTCCCCTATTACTTAGTTATTTCATCTTACTTTGAAAAATCCCAAAATTCCCTAAATCTTCATAAGCCCTACGTCATTACTCTAACCACTGATTTTTCACTAATTAGATGGTTAATTTAACTAGGAATTCATGCATTAAACTAACATTAGGGTAGAATTCATTTACCTTTCAGTAGCTAGGTTGTGGGGCTCTTTTCCATGCTCTCAAGGTCGTCTATGGTTGAAGAAAATGGAGTAAAATGAACAAATCCCGTGTTTTAAAGAACTCACTACCTACAGTGACCGCACCGAGTAAATACTCGCACCTGCTGAACTAGAAAAGGGGATAAAGCTTGCACCTGCGGAGAGGAACCCGCACCTGCGGCTCTGCTCCTGCGGATCTTGATCTGCACCTGCGAGAAATGGGCAGCCCACCTCAGGTCGCACCTGCGAGGCTTGTATCGCAGGAGCGGTCTCGCACCTGCGACCAGGAAACCGCACATGCGGTCAAACTAGATCAGGTGCACAAGCAACTGCTTTAGCTGGTTTTTGGCCTCGTTTGGTGCCCCAGAGGCACTTGGGCCCACCCGAGCACCCGTCCAAATATACCAACAAGTCCCAAATCATAAGACGGACTCGCTCAAACCTTCGGAAAACCCCCAAAACAACGCTAAAACTCAAAATCACATCTCAAGACCCCCTAGAATCAAACTTAAAAACTTTAAGTTCTTGAATTCGATATCAATGCGCCAAACAGACCTATATTACTCGGATTGACACCAAAATTTGCAAGCAAGTCATAAATGATATAACAGAACTATTCCCGCTCTCGAAATTCCGTCCGGATCTCGATAACCCAAAAACACGTTCCAAACCAAAATTTGAACTTAAGGAAATTCCTATTTCACCATTAGCCGAAACGCCCCCGGGTCGTCCAAAGCCCGTTCCGAACAAACGCTCAAGTCCAAAATCATCATACAAAGCTATTGAAATTGTCGAAACTCGATTCCGATGTCATTTACTCAAGATGTTGACCGAAGTCAAACTTGGCCTTAAAAGTCAACCTTAAGGAACCAAGTGTTGCTATACCGTTCCAAACTCTTCCAAATCCCAAAACACCCATCCCCACAAGTCATAAACCATAGAAAAACACTACGAGAAGTCTCATTTAGGGGAATGGGGTTCGATAACGCAAATGACCGGTCGGTTCGTTACATTCTCCACCTCTTAAACAAATGTTCGTCCACGAACGGGTCTAAAATCATAACTGATGTGCTGAATAAGTGTGGATATTTGCTATGCATGTCCTCCTCGGACTCCCAAGTCGCCTCCTCGACTGGCTGGCCCCTCTGCTGGACCTTTACAGCAGAAACTCTCTTGAATATTAACTGGCGGTCCTGTCTGTCAATAATAGCAACTGGCTTCTCCTCGTAGCCCAACTTCTAATCCAACTAAATGGTGCTGAAATCAACCACGTCAGAGAAGTCGGCGTGGTACCTCCGGGGCATGGATACATGAAAAACCGAATGGACTCCTGATAAACTAGGAGGTAAAGCAAGCTCATAAGCAACCTTTCCAACTCGCCTCAATATCTCAAAAGGACCTATAAAACGTGGGCTCAGCTTTCCCTTCTTCCCGAACCTCATAATACCCTTCATCGGCGAAACTTTCCACAGAATCGTATCCCCCTCCATAAATGCTACATCACGCGCCCTCTGATCCGCGTAACTCTTCTGTTTGGACTGCGCTATGCGGAGCCTCTCCTGAATCGACTTCACTTTCTATAAAGCATCCTTCACCAGGTCGGTGCCATACAACTTTGCCTCACCAGGCTCTAACAACCCGATAGGAGAACGACATCTCCAACCATACAAGGCCTCAAATGGAGCTATCTCGATGCTGGGCTGATAACTGTTATTGTAAGCAAACTCGGCCAAAGGCAAAAATTGGTCCCAATGACCTCCAAAGTCAATCACACATGCCATGAGCATGTCCTCCAATATCTAAACTGTATGCTCCGAATGACCATCAGTTTGTAGGTGAAATGATGTGTTGTGTTCTATCTGGGTACCCAACTCACTATGCAATGCTCTCCAGAAGTGCGAGGTAAACTGAGGACCTCAATATGATATAATGGACACTCACTCACCATGCAACCGAAATATCTCCCGAATATAGATCTGGGCTCACCTCTCAGAAGTATAAGTAGTAGCTACTAGAATGAAATGCGCCGATTTGGTCAACCTATCCATAATGACCCAAACCGTGTCAACCTTCCGCAAAGTTCGAGGTAACCCAACCACGAAGTCCATAGTGACGAGCTCCCACTTCCACTCAGGAATGAGCATCTACTGAAGTAGGCCTCCTGGCCTCTGGTGCTCATACTTGACCTACTAGCAATTAAGACATCTAGCCACATAGCCTACTATGTCCTTCTTCATCCGCCTCTACCAGAAATGTTGCTTCAAATCACAATACGTCTTCGTAGCACCAGGATGAACAGAATACCGCCGCGAACTGTGTGCCTCCTCTAGAATCCTCTCCCATCTGTCCATCAACATTAGGAACCCATAACCGGCCCTGAAGCCTCATAACACCACCCTCGCCAATAATAACCTCCTTGGAACCACCCAGAA
This sequence comes from Nicotiana undulata, assembly GCA_005239495.1. NCBI lineage: Eukaryota > Viridiplantae > Streptophyta > Magnoliopsida > Solanales > Solanaceae > Nicotiana > Nicotiana undulata. The sequence goes on along the minus strand of ML283532.1, from coordinate 14,223 downwards.
CTACTGTCTCCCGTAGCTCTGCCAAGCACGGATCATCATATTACCAAGCCTTAATCTCTGCCAACAACTAAGATTGAGCAACCACATGTGCTAGAACTCGGCGAGGCTCTTAGAAGTCTAACCTCACAAGGCGATTAGCTAAAGACTGAATGTACAAGGCTAGAGGTCCCTCGTCTGCTGCAATATAAGCCAGGCTACCCAAACTCTCTGTGTTCCTGCTCAAAGCATCCGCTACCACATTTGCCCTACCCGGATGATAAAGAATGGTGATTTCATTATCCTTCAGCAACTCAAGCCACCTGCGCTACCTCAAATTAAGATCCCTCTGTTTGAACAAGTTGCTGCAAGCTGCGGTGGTCTGCGTAAACCTCACAGGACACCCCATACAAGTAGTGCCTCCAAATCTTAAGAGCATGAACAATCGTCGCCAAATCGTGCACATGACAATTTTTCTCATGAACCTTCAGCTGGCACGAAGCATAAGCAACAACTCTCCCCTCTTGCATCAACACACATCCCAAACTAATGCATGAAGCGTCACAATACACAATATACATCCCAGAACCGGAAGCCAATATCAGAACTGGTTGAGGTTAATGCTGCCTTGAGTTTCTGAAAGCTCGCCTCACACTCGTTGGACCATCGTAGCAGGGCATTCTTCTAAGTCAATCTAGTCAATGGAGCTGCAATAGAAGAGAACCCTTCCAAAAATTGGTGATAATAACCTGCTTGGCCCAAAAAGCTCCTGATATCTGTAGCTGAAGTAGGACGTGGCCAACTCTGTACTGCCTCAATCTTCTTAGGATCAACCTTGATACCCTCTCCGAATACCACATGTCCCAAGAATTCCACGAAATCCAACCAGAACTCACACTTGGAGAACTTAGCATATAGCTACTGTTCCCGCAAGGTCTGGAGCACAACTCTCAAATGTTGCTCGTGCTCTCCCAGGCTACGTGAGTAAATCAAAATGTCATCAATAAAGACAATGACAAAAGAATCGATATATGGCCTGAACACCCTATTCATAAAGTCCATAAATGTTGTTGGGGCATTAGTGAAGCCAAAGGACATCACCAGGAACTCATAGTGACCATATCTCGTACAAAAATCAGTCTTTGGAACATCCGAGTCCCGAATCTTCAGCTGATGATACCGCGATCTCAAATCAATCTTAGAAAACACCCGAGCACCCTACAACTGGTCAAAAAAATCATCGATGCGCAGCAAAAGGATACTTGTTCTTAATAGTGACCTTGTTCAACTGGCGGTAATCAATACATATCTGCATGGATCCATCCTTCTTCTTTACAAATAGCACCGGAGCACCCCACGACGATACACTCAGTCTGATAACCCCTTTAGCTAGCAACTCTTCAAGTTGCTCCTTCAACTCTTTCGGAGCCATACGATACGGGGGGGGGGGGGGGGGGGGGGGGGAATTTGCTAAGTGCCTGGAGCTACACCAATGCAGAAGTCAATATAACGATACGGAGGCATGCCCGGAAGTTCTGAAGGAAACACATCAGCAAACTCTCGAACCACTGGCACTGAATCAATCGTCGAAGACTCGACAGAGGTGTCCACCACATAAGTAAGATATGCCAGACTACCCTTCTCGACCATATGTCGAGCCTTCAGGAATGAAATAACCCGATTGGCTGCACTAACTGAGGAACCTCTCCACTCCAGCCTAGTCATCTCGAGCATGGCTAAAGTAACTGCCTTGGCATGGCAATCTATCACGGTATGATAGGGAGATAGCCAATCCATGCCTAGAATAACCTCGAAATCAACCATGTCGAACAATAAGAGGTCCGCTCAAGTCTCTAACCCATAAAATGTAACCACACAGGACTGGTAAATTTGGTCTACCACCACATAGTCACCCACAGGATTGGACACATATATAGGAGAACCCAAGGACTTACGAGGAACATCTAGGAAATGAGCAAATAGGGCTGAGACATATGAATAGGTGGATCTTGGATCAAACAACACAAATGCCTCTCTACCACATACTGAAATTATACATGTGATCACGGCATCTGAAGCCACTACATCTGATCTGGCCGGAATAGCATAGAATCTAGATGGAGCGCCGGACGACTCACCTCCGCCGAAATGAATAGGAGCTGACTGAACTCCCCCTGTATGGCCTCCTCCTTTAGGACGATCCCTACTGGCCTGACCTCCACCTCTAGGTGGCTGGACTACTGGTGCTGGACCCATAGGCTGATAACCTGCTGCACTGCTTTTCCTTGAAGCCTGGGACAAAATCTCTTCATATGACATGGATCCCCACACTCATAACAACCTCCAAGTATCATAGCCTACTACCTCGAAGAAGAACCCTGAATAGCTGGAGAGCGATGTGTACTCTCTGGCATAGAGCTGAAGTAGGGACTGGAGGATCCCTGATGACTATTATAACCACTGGACGAACTCTCAATGACTGGAGGGCGGTAGGAACGCACTGGCATGGCACTGAAATGTGGCCTCGCTGGAACACCTCAGGGAGGTGGTGGGGGTGCTGAATATGGGGGCTTGTTAGGCTGGCCCCTACCAAACTAACCTCTTCCCCTAATTGGGGCACCTCTGAAATCTCCAAAAAATCTGGGCCTCTTATCCTGTTGACCCTGCTCCCTGCTCCCCGACATATAACCCTCGATCCTACGAGCAATCTCCACCACAAGCTGATAAGGAGTCCCTATCTCCACCTCTCAGGCCATGTTGGCCCAAATACTGGATGCAACCCAGCTACAAATCTCCGCACTCTCTTAGCATCAGTAGGTAGTATCATGAGTGCATGGCAAGACAACTCTGAAAATCTAGCCTCGTAATCTGTCACTGACATCTGTCCCTGCTCCATCTGCTCAAACAAGTACCGCAGCTCTTCCCTCTCAGAGGGTGGGATATATCTGTCTAGGAATAACTGAGTGAACTACCCCCAAGCGATAGGAGGAGAATCTATCAGCCTGCAGTGTCGCCACCTTCTGCGAGCCCTGCCCTCTAACTGAAAGGCAGTGAAGTCCACTCCATGGGAATTTAATATCCTCATGTTGTATAGTTTTTCCCTGCACCGGTCAATAAAATCCTGGGAATCCTCGCCTCGCTCACCCCCGAAGACAGGAGGGTGCAATCGAGTCCATCTATCCCATGACCTGCTGGGGGCACCTCGCTCTACTCCTCTATGATGGGGTCCCCCAAACATACCTATACTACTCAAAATGAGACCAATTTTGCAAGGAAGTCATAAATGACATAACAGAACTATTCCCGGTATCGGAATTCCGTCTGGATCTCGATAACACAAAAACACGTTCCAAACTAAAAATTGAACTTAAGGAAATTCCTAGTTCACCATTAGGCGAGGAAACGCCCCCGGGTTGTCCAAAGCCCGTTCCGAACATACGCCCAAGTCGGAAATTATTATACGAAGCTACTGGAACCGTCGAAACACGATTCCAATGTCATTTACTCAAAATGTTGACCGAAGTCAAACTTGGCCTTAAAGGCCAACATTAAGGTACCAAGTGTTCCTATACCGTTCCAAACTCTTCCAAATCCCGAACCACCTGTCCCCACAAGTCATAAATCATAATAAGCCACTACGAGAAGTATCATTTAGGGAAACATGGTCCGATAATGCAAAAAGACTGGTCGGGTCGTTACATTCGGCATCGGATGTGGATTTTTAAATTTCATAAGTTCTTAGGCTTGAATCCATGCATAATTCTTTATTTTGATGTTATGTGACGTGGTTTGAAGTCTATACTAAGTTTGAATGAGGTATTAGGATTGGTTGGTGGGTTTGTTTGAGGTCCCGTGGGACTCGAATGTGTTTTGGATGCTCAACGGGTTAACATTTTGACTTAAGAAGAAGAAGAAATTGCTGGTGCTTTCCTCCTATGCGTTCGCATGGGGATAGTTGCAAACGTGTAGGCTTAACTGGTCCCAGGCAACTTTGTGTTTTGCGTTCGTGTAGTGAGGAGTGTGAAATCCTAGGTTTGACCAAGTGATGGAACGCGAACGCGTGGACTAGACCGCGTTCACATAGAAGAAATAGACGGTAGGGGGTTCGAGCTTAACCCTTCGCGGACGCGTGGTGCTAGTCACGTTCTCATAGGGTTGGAATAGGCCAAGGTCCGTCGCATACCCTATCTCACGTTCGAGTAAGTCAAAATTTGGGCGCGTGAGTTTTACCCTTCAAGGTTGCTATGGTGCTTCCACGAACGCGATGAGGACTGTTCCTGAGCAGACTTTAAAACCCAAAATCGAGGGTTTAAGCTATTTTTCACTTTTTGAACTTGGGAGCTCGGAAAATTGCGATTTTTTAAGAGATTTTCACATGGGTGATTCGGGTAAGTAATTCCTACTCGGTTAGGACTAATTTCCATGAATCTACATTTAAATCCATCCTTTAATTTTAAATTTTTGGTGGAAAATTGAGAAAACTTTGAATAAATTTCTTAGGCCAAGGTTTTGGGTTTTGATCGAGATTTTGGTATCCGATTCGAGTAATTCTTATATGGTTAGCTCATGAGTGAATGAATGTTCAATATTTGTAACTTTTACCCGATTCCGAGACTTGGGCCTGAGGGACATTTTCGGCAATATCCTAAATTCACGTATTAGCTTCGAATTGATTAGTTAGATTAATTTCTTAGGGTTATATTTATATTATGCAGCAGAATTTACTAGATTTGGTCCATTCGAAGTCGGGAACCCGTGGCAAGAACGTGATTTCATGTTGAGTTGAGCAGTCGAGATAAGTGGCTTGTCTAACTCTTTATTGGGGACTTTCTCTTAGGTTGTTTTGACATTATTTGTTGTATGGGTGTCGTGTACGTGAGGTGACGAGTATGTACATGGGCCATTTTTTGCTAAAGTTCCATTTTTCCTTCCCATGCTATAATTCATTTTTTCCTAATACCCTGTTTAATGTGCTAAATATGGTGTACTCATGTCCTTTCCTGCGCATATTTTTCGTTTGCAGATCTAAGTCCCAGTTCTCAATCTCGTGGTTAGTGATCGTCGCAACTGCTATAGAGGAAACCATAAGGTAATTCTGCCGCATCCGCATAATCCTCCGAGTCACCTTCCATTCAAGTCTAGATAGAGATTTATATGTATTTTCTTTCTCGTTGTATAGACCTACTACAATATAGAAGGTTGTGACTTAAAGGTGGCATTCCGGGTTTTGGATTTATGCTTGTACATGCCGAGTGGCGATGCTTTGCTAAGTAAATTTACTTTATCCTGCCTTTACTTTTATTGTTTTTAATTAAAAGATTTTGTAAAGTTTAGGCATACCTAGTCGTGGGGACTAAGTGCCGTCACGATACCTTTCGAAGGGTAAATCGGATCGCAACATTACAAAACTGCATGCGTTATAAAATTTTCAGATTTAAAGTCAAATGCAAATTCTTTTGAGGTAGCTATATATGTTAACTACTATATATTACGTGGGCAATCAAATTAAACATAAACAAAGCAAAGGATTCCACAAGTTAAAAGATAGAATAGTGACTAATTGTAGGTTCATGAAACATTTTGGATATAGCTTAGCGTCTTCAAATGAAGGCTAGGACCGATCAACATCTAACCCATTGAAATACTATCCCGATTATTCTTTTCTCGTGTTATTAATTAATTTGATATTGCTGGATATTGTGAACTATTTCAAATTTTTTTATAAAAAGTTTACCGTGATGGATTAAACTTTTTCAGTATGTGAACTTCTCAACCTATGCAGCACGTTTGTGAACTATTTTAATATTAAACTTGTAATGTATATTGTTATTTGGTAGCAAAGATAAGCATATCGTTTTGTAAAAGTGCTTCTAAATTTTATAATTCATAGACTTAAAGCAAAGGTGTCTCAATAAAACTCGTGGTCTAAAGTCAAAATTTTAATAAGGGGCCTTGATTTTTTTCTTTTATAGTAAAGTATCTTGCTAAATATAGTATTAATATTACCTTGGTTCCTTTTTATCCATTCTTTATTTTTGTCTATAGTGTAGTTATCTTACAAAATATAATATTAATATTTACATTGATAAGAAAATTCAAGTTAATAAGATGTCAGCTATGTATTTACAATTTGTAACCTTGGATCTTATTGTAAAAAATATATTATTTATCAATATGAAGATTTGAGTATATTAATTCAAAGTTCTAAAATATTTTTATATTAAAAAATAGATAGTCTTTCTTTCAATTTTTATAAGGATTTAGTATTATTTTTCTATAAACTTCAATACTATCTAAGCGAAAAAAAGATACTAAATCCACAACTAAACATATTTTAGGGAGCCCAAAATTTAGGGGGCCTAAAGCAAAAATTTTACTAACCTCCCCCTTAAGCCACCCTGACCTAAAGTGGAAAAGTGCAATGCGATGGAGGATTTAGAGAATTATACTTAATCCATAGAAATAACATGACCAAGTAACTCCACTAATATGTCATTGAAAAGAAAAAAGAACTTCCACTTCTAGGAATTAGGCAAAAATTGACCACGGTCGACCAAAAAATCAACCAAATTCGTTCGGTTTTTCAGAATATTTATAGAACCGACAAACTTTGGTATGGCGCAAAAATGTTGTAAACTAGTTTTGAGTCCTGTGAAATTTATCTCTCAAGAAACTGACCAACACCACAAGAATAAGGGATTTTAGTGCGACAAAATTTGCCGCAAAAAGTTAAATTGTCGCCGCAGAATACCTTTCGTGGTGACAACGTGGCGACCAAGTGGTCGATGACTATACTGAGTGGCATATACTTATTGGTAGCGACTTACAATGGTCGCCACAAAAGGTCCACCTTTCGTGGCGACATTTGTCGTCACAAAACTTATTTCGATTGCCACTATATTCACTTTAGAGAATCCGTCGCCACTAAATGCTAGCCTTTGGTGGCGACTCATATCGCCACAAATCATTGGAGGTGACTATGGGTTCAACCAAAGCCTGACTTTGGTGGCTACTTTTGTCGCAACTAAAAATTACATTTTAGTGCAACTTGTGGCATTGCACCAAATCTCCATTTTTTGTTGCATCAAAATGTAGCTACTAATTATATTATATTTTAGTGGCAGCAGGTTATAATCGTAAAAGCTTTTATTTTCGTCACAACACAAGTTTTTCATAAAAGAAATATAAAACTACAAATATTTGTACAATCCGATAACAATTCTCAAAATGGAATTGTAGTCTTTTTAATGTATCAACATAGTCAAAAGTAGTGAATGTATACACATTGCCATTTCAGGACACAGACAAAAAGGAATAGTCTTCAAGACATGCCTCCAATGTCTTCTACGATTAACAAAAAGACCATAAAAATATCTTCAAACAACTCCTTGAGCAACCTCACTTCCTCGTTCTTGAAGTATATATCTTGTCTTTGCTATTAAAAAATAAAGATGAACATTATTAATATACGCATATGTACAAAAAAGACCGCAAGTTTGAAGATGAAATTAGCCGAAAAGAGCGAGAAGAAGTAAAGCAAAAAAAGGTATATATGGAAAGCTTTTTAGTTATAAAAACCAAAACTAATAATAATAAATCTGAATATAGTGCATGAATTGAATTGAATGCGCAGAGTCGTATTACATAGTCTATGTCCAAACTGATTAAAGTAACACGACAACGTAATATTTGACTCAGAATCTACTGAAACCACCTATAATGCACAATCAATCACCAGTCAATAAAATAACAGAATTGAATTCTAATATTCTATGTAGTCAGACACCTAGCAATGATTTATCCATTCCCTTGATATGGTGAGTAAACACACACTTCAAAGATAAATTTGATAATTTCTTATTAGTTGATCTCCGCAGTGTCTCAGCAGATTTAGCACTCAGTAAAGAAAAGGGGTCTTTTTTCTTAAATGTGAAAGGAGAGGGTGGGGACAATGGAGTCCCAAGGTATTTGCTTTTGAATTTAGACATTGTGCTAAGTTTAGTTTCAAAAAAATGTATACATGTCATATGAAAAAATCAGTATACATTCTATCACTTTTTAGGTAAAGGTATGTTTCTTTCTGTAGAGTAGCTTTATAGTATTATTATTATTATTATTATTATTTTTTGGTTAAAATAAAAAAATTATTTCACTAAGTAATGAATTTACATGCATCTAACTTATCTGGATTATTGAGTCAGTTTCTCAGAATTTACAAACATTTCTATACTTGCCTAGATTGGGTACCAATTTAATCTATCTAATACACGTTTCCATTTACAATTATTTTGTCCTTTAATATGTAATTGTATAGCGTATTTCTTGTTCTTTGACTTCTTGCTTCTTCAATTGAAATCTTCTAACATTTCTTTCACTTTATAGTAGTATTATTGTCCATGTCTTAGTAAACTAGATAATGTTGCCCTTCGCATGGGCCCAACATTTTGCAGTCTAAATTTATTTGTTGATTGTAGCAAATATTAAGTATATTATTGCTTTTATGGTTTCTCGCCTTTGAAATTTGTATATATAAAGCAACAAATTTGATTTAACCCAAGTTTCAATTTTCCTGAGGATCGAAGGTTCATGTCAGGTTTGTGTTGATCTACTACATATCGAACTATGAAATTCTATCTTTTCAAGATGTAAATCAGTCGAAAATATTTTTATACCAAAATAGAACATATTGTTGTTAAGAATGTAATTACAAAGAGAGGTGCAATCGAATATTAAGAAAAATCTCATGGAACATCAAATAATCTAGACACGAGAATTCGCTAGAAACGGAATAGCATGAGCCTAACACTCCAAATAAATATTGCTTATTAGCATATAGAAGGCCAAATTCAAAAACAATTAGAGAAATACCTTTAAACTAACGAATTGAAAGTAACAAAATTGTCAGTACCACTACTCATTCCAACAATCTCTATGTAGAAGAACAAAAAGTTCTCATGCTCACACAAAACCGTTGTCGTTTTTCTTTATGATAGCGAGCTTTATAGTATTGTAGAGACAAGTAGTTCCAACAATTTTTATTTTTAGGACAGATTAAGGTGGTACTTCAAAACCTAGTAGATATCGTAATTCTTCTTTGACCTCCCCCGTGAAGATATCGTAGCCCTTCAGCCATCCCGACAGCAATTTTATATCTGATTTTGAAAAGTAAAATCACCACGGACAAAAGTTGCAGACCAACATTTTTTTTCTTATTATTAAAATTCTATATCATATATAACTATAAAGAATAATAAATATGAGTCGGACCTATTACGTTCATTATTAAGAAAAATAAACAACAAATACACAAAGCTGTGATACATAATCACTGTGTAAAGTCTTAAAAGCATATGGTTTTTAATAGAAACTGCAATTATCGAAAAGAAGAAAATAAATATTATATCTGAACAAATTGAAGCATATTCATGAGAGATTTCAATCGAAAAAGGAACAGAAATCACATAAATTGTTTTTTAATAATCTAGGAAACAAACAAATTGAAGAGTGTCACGACCCGAAATTCCACCTTCGGGCGTGATGGTGTCTAATGTTGAACCCGCTAGACAAGCCAACATTTTGGTTAACTTTACTATTTTCTTTAATTAAGACATCAAAAAGGAAAACAATAAATATGAACAATTAAATAAGGATGCGGAAGCTACGAGTTTATCAACTTAATGTAATAAATATCACGAAATTTCCGTACATAAACCCCCAGAACTGGTGTCACAAAATCTCACAGACAGTCTAAGATTTCTACAAAAAGAGTCTGAAATGAACAAGTACAACTGTCTGGAATACAGAATAAGACATAGATGAAAAGATAGATGGTGACGCCAAGGCCCACGAACGTCTGCGGGACTACCTCGATGTCGCCTATGTGGACTGAAGGATACTCTCTCTGTCAGTGTCCACTGGGTCCGGTTGTGTAATCAACACAACATAACGAAGTGCAGGTGTAGCATCAGTACAACCGACCCCATGTACTGAGTAAGTGCCGAGCCTAACCTCGGCGAAGTAGTGATGAGGCTAGACACGACAATAACAAATTACCTGTGCAGTTTTACCAAATATAACAGGGAAATAGTAGGAAATTAACAATTAAGTACGGCAAGACAGGGGGCAAATGACGAGGGATACAAGAGAGGACACTAACAAATCACTGAACAAGGCAAACATAGAAAAAGAGTAAAAGTCAACAAGAAGTAACAACACAAATAAATATGTCCACGACATCACCCTTCGTGCTTTACCCTTATCCTTATCAAAACAAGTATACGACATCACCCCTCGTGCTTTTACTCTCGTCCTCACAATGCAATAAGTAAATAAAAGGGGCATGACATGTTCGTTCGTGCTTTTAAATGTAAAATCATGGCACGACATCGTCCTTCGTGCTTTTACTCTCTTCCTCACAATGAAATGAATGAAATGAATACGCGACATCACCCTTCGTGATTTACACTCTTACTCACCCAATCAAAAACAAACAACAACTTGGCAAGGAAGGCAACAGGAGAAAAATACAATTCATAACCACCCAGCAAGGGGATAACAACCAAAATGATACCGCCCGACAAGGGACTCAGCTATAACCAATCTCATACGAGTATATATAACTTAATATAATCAATACTCAACTGAAACAACTTATAACAAATCCTTAATCACGTATTCTCAGCAATTGAATAACTTCCAAAAATGGTTCTACTTCATAACACAATAAAAATCGAAGTAAAAACATGTAATACATCAAAACCAATGCCTGACAACCAATATATAGGTACTCGTCACCTCAACTATACATTGAACACGATAGAAACAAGTATCACATATGACTCACTACCTATTCCCTTAAGCTAAAGTTAGGCCAAATACTTACCTCGGCTCCAAGAATGCCAATCAAGCCCATAACGTCGCTTCTCTTCTCGAACTCTACTCCGAAACAATCGTATCTAGACATTATCGACTCAATAATATCAATAAAGGCTAAACAATACAATTTCCAAGCCTAATTGTAGAATTTCCAACATTCTTCCAAAAATTCCAAAATTCGACCCCGGGCCTGCTTGGTCTAAACACGAGGTTTGAACCAAAACCCGATCACCCATTCCACAGGAGCCCGAATATACAATTTTTTTTTTGAAATACGACCCCAAAACGGGGTCAAATTCCCAAAAATTCAAAAATTCCTAACTTTCCCAAAACCCCAATTTCTACCTTTAAATCCCATGTTTATAGGCCTAAAATTTAGTGAATGTTGATGAATATTGAAGCAAAGGAGTTTACGATTACTTACCTAGGAAGTTATGGTGATGGATCTCTTCAACAATGGCCCAAGGAGGTGTGGAGTCAAATCAGGGGTCCGGGTTCGTTTACCAAAAATTGACCAAAGTCAATTTTATTCAAATAATTATTATAGAAAATATCATTTTGTCAATTTTCCATATAAAGGCTTTGTAACGAACCGGCCGGTCGTTTTGTGTGTTGGGACGACGTTCCCGTGAATGACTCTTTCCATAGCGGCTACTCGTGCCTTATGACTTGTGTGGGCAGGTAGTTCGAGATTCGGAAGAGATTTGGCTAGTTCTGGAACACTTGGTTCCTGAAGGCTAGCCTATTTGGCTAATTTTGGTTCCGAGCAGCATTTTGAGCAAACGACCTCGGAATCGAGTTCTGACAGTTCTAGCAGCTCCAGATGATGATTTCGGAATTGGAAGTGTGTTCGCCTCGGGTTTCTGATGACCTGGGAGTATTTCGACACTTGAATTGGAATTCAGGATTTCATAAGATTTAGAATTCAGCCTGGAATTGGACCTCGTGATATCATGGTCCGAATGGAATTCCGAAACTGGAAATAGTTCCGTATAGTCATTTATGACTTGTCCGCAAAAGTTGGGGTCATTCGGAGCAGTATAGGCCCGTTCGGCATATTGATGAGCCATTTGAATTTTCTTGAAATCCTAAGTTTGGAACTAAGGGGTTTTGGAGAGTGATTTATAGTTTGGATGATGTTTTCAGTGTTCTGGGAGCTCGATCAAGTACATCATGTGATTTGGGACTTGTTGGTATAATTTGTCGAGGGCTCGGGTGGGCCCAAGTGTCCCCCGGACCCCAATTGGGGTCAAAAACCAGCAATTGCATAGCTGGTGGGAAAATTACTGGTGTGACCGCACCTGCGGTCCAAGAGCCGCAGGCGCGAGGTCCGCACCAGCGGAAAATCAATCGCAGGCGCGACTCTTTCCGCAAGAGAGGCCTTCTCTCCGCAGGAGCGGACCAGACTCCGCAGGCGCGAGCACTCCCCAGGGCCCAGGCCATCGCAGGTGCGGCCAATTTCCCGCAGGTGCGAGTCTGCACCTGCTATCCAAAGTCCGCAGGTGCGAGAATTCCCCCAGTGCCCAGGCCTTTTTCCACATGAGCGACCCTTTTCTCGCAGGTGCGAGTCCGCACTTGCGAACCAAAGGTCGCAGGTGCGGAAACTGCTGACCAGTTTTATAAAAAGCCCATTTCGTGAATTTTCTTCCCCAAACACATTTTTTTCCTCCATTGTTGCATACCCCAAGAGCTCCAGAGCAGTGATTCCTGCCTAGTTGACTCCGGTAAGTAATTCTTTGCCCTCGGCATGTTAAATTCTTCGATTCCTTGGGAATTTCCTCTTCCTAATCCATAGAATTCATAAGGAAATTGTTGGGGGAAGAAAGAGGGTTTTGAGAAAAATGTAGATTCTGACTTTTGGGCCATTGTGGGATGATTAATTGAGTTAATCTTGATCCTCAGGCGACATATAGCGTGTTTCTTCAAAAATTATAATTTTCCGGTCGCCGAGGATCGGAGTTGAATTTCCAAAGTACGTCAAGAATGCGTTTTTAAGGAAATCTTTGATAAATCCTCCTCAAATCTTCCTAAATTGATATAATTATGTGTTTTTGGCTAGTTGCGAGCCATCAAGGGTGATTCGGAGGATTCGTGCGTCTTGTTGATTGGTCCGTTGACCGGAGGAGTACTTGTCCAGGTGAGTCTCCTTTCCAAACTTTGTAAGGGGGAAATGTCCCCTAGGCTCTT
>ML283527.1:9509-27665 GCA_005239495.1 Nicotiana undulata | reverse complement strand
CCTAATAGACGCATCTTCAAGATGGTCTCATGTGTGCCTACTATCATCTCGCAACCTGGCGTTGGCAAAGCTATTAGCCTAAATAATTCGATTAAGGGCACAATTCCCAGATTATCCTATAAAGGCTATTCGCCTTGATAATGCTGGAGAATTATCATCTCAAGCTTTTGATGATTATTGTCTATCAATTGGGATAAAAGTTGAACATCTTGTAGCTTATGTTCATACTCAAAATGGCCTTGCAGATTCATTTATTAAACGCTTGCAATTGATAGCAAGACCACTACTTATGAAAACAAAATTGCCCATTACAGTTTGGGGCCATGCTATCTTGTATGCAACATCACTTATTCGTCTCAGACCGACACATTATAATAAATATTCTCCGTCACAATTAGCTTTTGGTCATGAACCAAATATTGCCCATCTATGAATTTTTGGATGCGCTGTATATGTGCCAGTAGCACCACCACAGCGTAGTAAGATGGGCCCACAGAGAAGGTTAGTGTAACGACTCGGTCTGTCGTTACGTAGAACCTGCATTATAATTGTTATTATGGACTTGTTATAGATTGGTTATACTGTTATTGATGTGTTAGATTTGGTAGGCTTGAAATCAGAATGGTTGTAATGAGAATTTAGTCATTTAGCCTTTAAAAATAGCCTTAAAATGGGAAAAGTCAACTAAGAGTTGACTTATTGGTAAACGACCTCGGAATGCTGATTTTATGGTTCGAATAGCTTCGTTAGGTGATTTGGGACTTAGGAGTGTGTTCGGAATATTTTTGTGATGTCCGGTGTAGAATTAAGCTTGAATTGGCGAAAGTTAGTTTTGGCGATTTTCGGTCGGCAGTGGAAAATAGGCTATTGAGGTCGGAATGGAATTCTGAAAGTTGGAACAGGTTCGTAATGTCATTTTGGATGTGTCTGCAAATTTTCAGGTCAATCGGAGTTGTTTTGGGTAGTTTCGGCATCGTTGGTGGAATTTAGAAGTTTCAATGTTCATAGGCTTGAATTCGATGAGTTTTTGGAGTTTTTATGTTGTTTTTGATGTTTCAAAGGGTCGACTAAGTTAGAATGATCATATATGATGCGTTGGTGTGTTTGGTTGGGGTCTCGAGGGGCTCGGGCTTGATTTCGGGTGGCGAACGGGGAATTTGGACTTGGCAAAATGCAGCTTTAGTTGCTGTTCTGATGTTTTCGCACCTGCGGAAGGGGAGCCGCAGGTGCGGTCCCGCATGAGCGAACTTGGCTCCGCAGGTGCGAGAATGGGCTAGGTTGAGGAGTTCCACAAGTGCGAGGAAATTGTCGCACCTGCGAGGTCGTAGGTGCGGAAGAAGGATCACAGGTGCGAATTTGGGTGGTCCCAGATGAGACCGCAGGTGCGGAAGGATCATCGCACCTGCGAAGCCGCAGGTGCGAGAAATGGGTCGCAGGTGTGAAATCATTGTGCAGTAAGTATAAAAACCAGCCTTCGCGAATGTAACCATTTTTCTCAATATTTTATCCGGGTTTGAAGCTTTTGAAGGGTTTTTGAAGAGGGAATTCGATAGTTCTTCGTGGAGGTAAGTTTTTTGGACTCTAAACTTGTTAATACATGATTAAAGGTCGGATTAATGGTGGAAAAGTTGGGAAAAATCAGTGGAAAAGGGGTAGTTAGGGCTTGGAATTCAGAGGCTTTAGAATGAGGATTTGAGGGGTCATTTGGACTCCAATTTCGGTTTCTTGGTATGTATAGACTCGTGGGAGGATGAGGATTCTTGTGCTATAAATTTTATCGAATTCCGAGACGTGGGCCCGGGGGCCGGGTTTGATCAATTTCGGGAATTTTGAGTATTTTTGATAGATTTTGATTAGGATTCACCTCTTAGCATATAATAATGATGTACACTTGATTGTTGGTATATTTAAAGCGCTCGAAGGTCGAATTTCGAGGCAAAGGCGCTGCAGAGTAGTGTTTTAGCCGGTTTTGAGGTAAGTAACGTCTTAAACCTTGAAACTGAGGGTTCGAAACCCCAAATTATCTGATAAATGATGTTAATTAAGGTGGCGCACTTGCCAAGTGACGGGCATGCAGGCGTTCACCGAATGTTTGTGGCCTGGCTCACCCCATGGAACTGTCTAAGGGTTGTTTCATACTGATATTGGTACTGTGAAGGTAGAGGCTTCCTTGAACATATTAGAAATCATGATAAGTGTAATTGCTAAGGTTTCATGCCAATGTGTTTAGACTGAAACGGTCAATTGTTGCTGTCTCTATCTGTAGTTATTTACTACCATGCCCTCAGTCTTGTTGTAGCATACATCTCAATGCCTCAGTCTCAATATTTGTTAATTATATTGCATTATTATTGTTTGTCCTAAATTATACATATTTGAGAGCATTGTGAGTGAGACGTGAAAGTATTGATTGAGTGAGGCCTAGAGCCGGATTTTTGAGACAGTTATGAGATCGGACTGCACACCGCAACGATCCTTGAATCATACCTTCGTGGGTTTGATATAGTGCTTGGGCTTATAGGATCCCCTCCGGAGTCTTTACACCCCCAGTGAGCGCACTGATATTGAGGGATGGATCTTCCCTGGACATGGATCTTGTCCAAGTGATATGTTCCGGAGATGGATCTTCTCTGTGGTGTCTTGTTCCGGAGATGGATCTTCTCCGTGGGGCTGGATTGGCCTATCCTTTTCCTCAGTACCGAGTGACTATGTCACTATGTTTATCCATATTCTGGGATGGATTTTCCCTGGGCCTGATGGCCAATTCGAGTACTGAGTAGACTTCCTTATGAGAGTGGATACTGTATACATAGCATTCCTGATTTTACACGAACACCTGCAAGTTTACAGACATAACTCGGTGCATTTCACTTACTTTCTACTAAATTACTGTCATGTTCAAACTATATGCTGCTTTTCAAATTATCGGAGGTTTAGTCCGTCACTACCTCTCAGCCCATAGGTTGTTTTCTTTACTTATTGAGTTGGTGTACTCACGTTATACCCTGTACCTTGTGTGTAGATCCAGGTACATTGAGATCCAGCTCTGGTCAGTGAGTCGCAGCACTTTCATCGGAGTTGACGAGGTAGCAGCTGGCGACTGTGATCTCGTCATCTCTTTCTTTTCTACCTGTCGTATTGATTTTCAGATTATGTTGGCCATATCTTTTGGGTTTTGTTCATGTATTAGTATCTCACGATTGTGTGACACCGGATCCGAGGCTGTAGTATTTAAATTTTGTTTTCCTTCCTTAAATTGTTTCCAAATTATGAATTTCCACTATTAATTATTTGGATTTATTAAAAATGAGCATTTTCTCCAATAACTGAACCTAGAACCGTTTTAGTTAGGTGGATGGTCTGGTTCCACGACAGGTGCCATCAAGACTCCGAAATTGGGTCGTGACAAGTTGGTATCAGAGCTCTAGGTTGAATAGGTCTCACCAGTCATGAGCAGGTTTAGTAGAGTCTTGCGGATCGGTCCGGAGATGTTTGTACTTATCTTCGAGAGGCTACAGAACCCTTAGGAAAATTCCATATTTTTGAATTCTGTCGTGCGACTCTGTTGAATCCTGGAACTAAACTTCTGTTATTTCATTCTCTCACATATGGTGAGGACTCGTGCTACCGATAGAGGTGATCAGACACCAGCAGGACCAGTCAGAGGCCGGGGCCGCCGTGGCCGTTGTCATGTCAGAGGGAGGGGTGCAGCCCGCACAACAATTGGGGCAGCACCTGTGGACCCTCCCATTGCTCAGGATCAGGTCCCCGCAGCTGAGATTCCAGCAGGGCAGGCTCAGGCACCAGCAGTGCCCATAGTGATTCCGGGTCTTCAGGAGACCCTAGCTCAGATTTTGACGGTGTGCACCAGCTTGACACAGGCCGTTGCGATGTCCACTACTGCTACTACTTTTTAGGCCGGGGGAGGCATTCAAACACCAGCTGCCCGGACACCTGAGCAGGTCACCCAGGGACTTCAGACACCTGAGGTAGTTCCGGTGCAGCCTATTGCTCTGGTACAGGATTATGTGGTCCCAACTTTAGCTGATGATGAGCAGCGTAGGTTGGAGAGGTTCAGTAGACTCCAGCCTCTGACTTTTAGTGGTACATAGGGCGAGGATGACCAGTCCTTCTTGGAAAAGTGTCAGAGGATACTACGCACAGCGGGGATACTAGAGGCCAGCGGAGTTCCATTTACTACTTTCCAGTTCTCAGGAGCTGCACTTGCTTGGTGGGAGGCCTATGAGAGGTGTAGACCCACTGATGCAGCGCCCCTTACATGGCACCAGCTCTCCATTCTCTTTTTGGAGAAGTATATACCACAGTCTCACAGAGAGGAGCTGCGCAGAGAGTTCGAGCAGTGCGTCAGGGAGACATGACCGTGACGCAGTATGAGATGAGGTTCTCTGAGTTAACCCGTCATGCCATCTGGCTAATTCCCACAGACCGAGAGAGGATCCGGAGGTTTGTTGGCGGTCTTACCTATCAGTTACAGATCTTTTTGACCAGGGATAGGGTATCTGGGACTTCTTTTGAGGAGGTAGTTGATATAGCCAGGGAGATTGAGTCAGTGCGCTGCCAGGAGTGTGTTGAGAGGGAGGCCAAGAAGCCTCGAGGATCTGGTAGTTATGGTGGTGGTCACTCGGGAGGTCAGTCTCAGTATAGCAGAGGTCATCCATTCAGACCTCCTCAGCCAGCTCGTCCAGTTTACAGCGGTACTTCATCAGGACACGGTCCCCGTAGTTCTCATCCGGGTCGTTCATCATTCAGTGCACTTCCAGCCCAGAGCTCATTCAGGCCACAGTCAGTTCAGGGTTCTTCAGCACATGGCTCTTCTAGCAGCTACTCTACTCTAGTTCCAGGGGTTCCCTTTAGTCCCCACCGTCTTTTGCTGAGAGGGGTTGTTTCGAGTGTGGGGCTCCAAGTCACATCAAGAGGTATTGTCCCCACCTTTCTGGTAGTTCTTATCAGTAGAGGAGCCAGCCTCCAGCTTCAGCACCAGTTCCTACACCACCCGCCTAGGCAGCCAGGGGTGGAGGTCAGTTAGTCCGAGGCCGCCCTAGAGGGGGGATCCGGTGGAGGACATGCCCGTTTCTATGAACTTCCGGCCAGACAAGAGGCCATAGTTTCAGATGCAGTGATTACAAGTATTATTTTCGTCTGTCACCGAGATGCTTCGATATTGTTTGATTCTGGCTCTACGTATTCATATGCTTCATCATATTTTGCACATTTCTTGGATATGCCCCGTGAGTCCTTGATTTCACCTGTTCATGTGTCGACTCCGATGGGGGATACTGTTGTGGTAGACCGGGTGTACCGGTCTTGTGTTATATCTATTGGGGGTTTGGAGACCCAGGCAGACTTATTATTGCTTAGTATGGTTGACTTCGATGTGATATTGGGAATGGATTGGCTATCTCGGTGCCATGTTGTTCTTGACTATCACGCTAAGACCGTGACCTTATCCATGCCCATATTGCCAAGAATTGAGTGGAGAGGTTCGGTGGAGTATGCGCCTAGTAGGGTGATTTCCTATATAAAGGCTCAGCGTATGATTTGGAAGGGATCTGAGTCTTATCTGGCCTTTGTGAGGGATGTTAGTAGTGAGGCTCCTTCTATTGATTCTGTTCCTGTGATCCGTGAGCTTCCAGATGTATTCCCTGCAGACCTGCCAGGCATGCCACCTGACAAGGACATTGATTTTGGTATTGACTTATTGTCAGATACCCAGCCTATCTCTATTCTGCCTTACCGTATGGCCCCAACAGAGTTGAAGGAATTGAAGGACCAGCTTCAGGAACTCCTTGATAAGGGGTTCATTCAACCTAGTGTATCACCCTGGGGTGCACCGGTGTTGTTCGTAAAGAAGAAAGATGGTTCTATGCGCATGTGCATTGACTACAGGCAGGTGAATAAGGTTACAGTGAAGAACCGGTATCCTTTGCCTCGCATTGATGACTTATTTGATCAGCTTCAGGGAGCTAAGGTGTTATCCAAGATTGACTTGAGATTGGGGTATCACCAGTTGAAGATTCGGGATTCTGATATTCTGAAGACTGCTTTCAGGACTAGATACGGTCACTATGAGTTTTTGTTTGTCTTTTGGGCTGACCAATGCCCCAGCCGCGTTCATGCACTTGATGAACATCGTGTTTCAACCTTACCTTGATTCATTCGTTATTGTGTTCATTGACGACATCCTGGTATTCTCGTAGCCAAGAGGAGCACGCTCAGCATTTGCTGGTTGTGTTGCAGAGGTTGAGAGAGGAGAAACTTTATGCGAAGTTCTCCAAGTGTGAGTTCTAGCTTAGTTCGGTAGCTTTCTTGGGTCACGTGGTGTCTAGTGAGGGTATTTAGGTGGACCCGAAGAAGATATAGGCGGTGCAGAGTTGGCCCAGACCGTCCTCAACTATGGAGAATAGGAGTTTTCTTGGCTTGGCAGGCTATTACCGTCACTTTGTGGAGGGATTCTCTTCTATTGCTTCACCAGTGACCAAATTGACCCAGAAGGGTGCTCCATTCAGATGGTCCGATGAGTGCGAGAAGAGATTTCAGAAGCTCAAGTCAGCATTGACCACAACTCCGGTATTAGTTTTGCCTACTGGTTCGGTTCTTACACAGTCTATTGTGATGCTTCTAGAGTTGGCTTGGGAGCGGTTTTGATGCAGGACGGTAGGGTGATTGCCTACGCGTCCAGACAGTTGAAGGTGCACGAGAAGAACTATCCAGTGCACGATCTTGAGCTAGCTGCTATTGTTCATGCTTTGAAGATTTGGCGTCACTATTTATATGGGGTTCAGTATGAGATTTTTACTGACCATCGCAGTTTGTAGTATCTGCTGAGGCAGAAGGATTTGAATTTGCGTCAGAGAAGATGGTTGGATCTTCTTAAGGATTGTGACCTCACTATTCTATATCATCCGGGGAAGGACAATGTAGTGGCCGATGCCCTGAGTCGCCGAGCAGGGAGTTTGGCCTATCTTTCAGCAGTAGAGCGACCCTTGGCACGTGATTTTCAGGCCCTAGTAGGGCATCTTGTGAGATTATATTTGTCAGAGCCTCCACGGGTAGTAGCTAGCATAGCTTCCCGATCTTCTCTCTATGATCATATTAGAGCACGCCAGTACGATGACCGGCACTTGTTGGTTCTTCAGGACAGGGTTCGTCGAGGTGATGCCAAGGATGTGACTATTGGTGATGAAGGGGTTATGAGGATGCAGGGCCGTTGCATGCCCAACGTAAATGGTCTTCGAGAGTTGATATTGGCAGAGGCCCATAGCTCGCGGTATTCCATCCATCCGGGTGCCGCGAAGATGTATCAGGACCTGAGACAACAGTATTGTTGGAGGCGAATGAAGAGAGATATTGTGGAGTATGTAGCACGGTGCCTCAACTTCCAGCAGGTCAAGTAAGAGCACCAGAGGCCAGGTGGGTTGCTTCAGGAGTTAGTCATTCCGGAGTGGAAGTGGGAGCGGATCACCATGGACTTTGTAGTTGGGCTTCCACGGACCTCGAAGGGATTTGATGCCATTTGGGTTATTGTGGATCGACTAACCAAGTCTGCGCACTTCATTCCTGTCATTGCTACTTATTCTTCGGAGAGGTTAGCTGGTATTTACATCAGGGAGATTGTCCGACTGCATGGGGTCCCAGTTTCTATTATTTCTGACAGAGGTACTCAGTTCACATCTCAATTTTGGAGGGCTATGTAGAGAGGTATGGTTACTCAGGTAGAGATAAGCACATCATTTCATCCCCAGACTGACGGGCAGTCAGAGCGGACTATCCATATCCTAGAGGACATGTTGCGTGCTTGTGTGATTGATTTCGGTGGTTCATGGTATCAGTTTCTTCCATCAGTGGAGTTCACATATAATAACAGCTATCGGTCTAGTATTCAGATGGCGCCGTATGAGGCTTTATATGGTAGGAGGTTTAGATCTCCGGTTGGTTAGTTTGAGCCTGGTGAGGCTCTGTTGTTAGGCCCAAATTTGTTTCATGATGCATTGGAGAGGGTGAAGTTGATTCAGGAGCGACTTCGCACGACTCAGTACAGACAGAAGAGCTACACAGACCAGAAGGTTCGGGATGTGTCTTTCATGGTTGGTGATAAGGTACTGCTAAAGGTGTTACCCATGAAGGGTGTTATGAGGTTCGGGAAGAGGGGAAAGCTTAGTCCCCGGTTCATTGGTCCTTTTGAGGTGCTTCAGAAGGTTGGGGAGGTGGCTTATAGACTTGCTTTACCACCCAACTTGTCGAGTGTTCATCCGGTGTTTCATGTGTCGATGCTCAGAAAATATGTTGGTGACCCGTCTCATGTGTTAGAATTCAACACAGTTCGGCTCGAGGGGGATATGTCATATGAGGTGGAGCCAGTAGTAATTTTAACTCGTGAGGTCAGAAGGCTAAGATCTAAGGAGATAGCCTCGGTGAAGGTGCAGTGGAGAGGTCAGCCAGTGGAGGAGTCTACTTAGGAGACCGAGCGGGAGATACAGAACAAAGATCCCCACTTGTTTGAGACTCCAGGTACATTTCTAGACCCGTTCGAGGACGAACGTTTGTTTAAGAGGGGGAGAATGTAACGACCCGGTCTGTCTTTACGTAGAACCTGCATTATAGTTATTGTTATGGACTTGTTATAGATTGGTTATACTGTTATTGATGTGTTAGAGTTGGTAGGATTGAAATCAGAATGGTTGTAGTGAGAGTTTAGTCATTTAGCCTTTAAAAATAGACTTAAAATGGGAAAAGTCAACTAAGAGTTGGCTTATTGGTAAACGACCTCGGAATGCTAATTTTATGGTTCGAATAGCTTCGTTAGGTGATTTGGGACTTATGAGTGTGTTCGGAATATTTTTGTGATGTCCGGTGTAGAATTAGGCTTGAATTGGCGAAAGTTAGTTTTGGCGATTTCGGTTGGCAGTGGAAAATAAGCTATTGGGGCCGGAATGGAATTCTGACAGTTGGAGCAGGTTCGTAATGTCATTTTGGATGTGTCTGCAAATTTTCAGGTCAATCGGAGTTGTTTTGGGTAGTTTCGGCATCGTTGGTGGAATTTAGAAGTTTCAATGTTCATTGGCTTGAATTCGATGAGTTTTTGGAGTTTTGATGTTGTTTTTGATGTGTCAAAGGGTCGACTAAGTTTGAATGATCATATATGATGTGTTGGTACGTTTGGTTGGGGTCTCGAGGGGCTCGGGCTTGATTTCGAGTGGCGAACGGGGAATTTGGACTTGGCAAAATGCAACTTTAGCTGTTGTTCTGATGTTTTCGCACCTGCGGAAGAGGAGCCGCAGGTGCGGTCCCGCAGGAGCGGACTTGGCTCCGCAGGTGCGAGAATAGGCTGGGTTAAGGAGTTCCGCAGGTGCGAGGAAATTATCTCGCAGGTGCGGAAGAAGGATCGCAGGTGCAGATTTGGGTGGTCCCAGATGAGATCGCAGGTGCGGAAGGATCATCGCACCTGCGAAGCCGCAGGTGCGAGAAATGGGTCGCAGGTGCGAAATCACTGTGCAGTAAGTATAAAAACAAGCCTTCGCGAATTGTAACCATTTTCTCAATATTTTATCCGGGTTTGAAGCTTTTGAAGGGTTTTTGAAGAGGGATTTCGATAGTTCTTCGCGGAGTTAAGATTTTTGGACTCTAAACTCGTTAATACATGATTAAAGGTCGGATTAATGGTGGAAAAGTTGGGGAAAAACAGTGGAAAAGGGGTAGTTAGGGCTTGGGATTTAGAGGCTTTAGAATGAGGATTTGAGGGGTCATTTGGACTCCGATTTCGGTGTTCTTGGTATGTATATACTCGTGGGAGGATGAGGATTCTTGTGCTTTAAATTGTATCAAATTCTGAGACGTGGGCCCAGGGGCCAGGTTTGATCAATTTTGGGAATTTTGAGTATTTTTGAT
Source organism: Nicotiana undulata (assembly GCA_005239495.1). Lineage (NCBI taxonomy): Eukaryota > Viridiplantae > Streptophyta > Magnoliopsida > Solanales > Solanaceae > Nicotiana > Nicotiana undulata. Next base: position 17,759 of record ML283527.1, on the reverse strand, counting down.
AGATTTTGATTAGGATTCACCTCTTAGCATATAATAATGATGTACACTTGATTGTTGGTAGATTTGGAGCGCTCGGAGGTCGAATTTTGAGGCAAAGGCACTGCGGAGTAGTGTTTTAGCCGGTTTTGAGGTAAGTAACGTCTTCAACCTTGGAACTGAGGGTTCGAAACCCCAAATTATCTGATAAATGATGTTAATTAAGGTGACACACTTTCCAAGTGACGGGCATGCGGGCGTTCACCGAATATTTGTGGCCTGGCTCACCCCATGGCACTGTCTAAGGGTTTGTTTCATACTGATATTGGTACTGTGAATGTAGAGACTTCCTTGAACATATTAGAAATCATGATAATTGTAATTGCTAAGGCTTCATGCCAATGTGTTTAGACTGAAATGGTCAATTGTTGTTGTCTCTATCTGTAGTTATTTACTACCATGCACTCAGTCCTATTGTAGCATACATCTTAATGCCTCAGTCTCAACATTTGTTAATTATATTGCATTATTATTGTTTGGGTTGAATTATACATATTTAAGAGCATTGTGAGTGAGACGTGAAAGTATTGACTGAGTGAGGCCTAGAGCCGAACTTTTGAGACAGTTATGAGATCGGACTGCACACCATAGCGATCCTTGAATCATACCTTCATGGGTTTGATATAGCGCTTGGGCTTATAGGAGCCCCTCAAGAGTATTTACACCCCCAGTGAGCGCACAAATATTGAGGGATGGATCTTCCCTGGACATGGATCTTGTCCGAGTGATATGTTCCGGAGATAGATCTTCTCCGTGGTGTCTTGTTCCGAATATGGATCTTCTCCGTGGTGCTGGGTTGGCCTATCATTTTCCTCAGTAGCGAGTGACTATGTCACTATGTTTATCCATATTCTGGGATGGATTTTCCCTGGGCCTGATGTCCAATTCGAGTATTGAGTGGAGTCCCTTACGAGAGTGGATACTGTATACATAACATTCCTGATTTTACACGAACACCTGCAAGTTTACAGACATAACTCGGTGCATTTCACTTACTTTCTACTAAATTACTGTCATGTTCAAACTATATGCTGCTGTTCAAATTATCGGAGGTTTAGTCCGTCACTACCTCTCAGCTCATAGGTTGTTTTCGTTACTTATTGAGTTGGCGTACTCACGTTATACCCTGCACCTTGTGTGCAGGTCCAGGTACATTGAGATCCAGATCTAGTCAGTGAGTCGCAGCAGTTTCATCGGAGTTGACGAGGTAGCAGCTGGCGACCGTGATCTCGTCATCTCTTTCTTTTCTACCTGTCGTATTGATTTTCAGACTATGTTGGTCATTTCTTTTGGGTTTTGTTTATGTATTAGTAGCTCATGACTGCGTGACACTGACTCCGAGGCAGTAGTATTTAAATTTTGTTTTCCTTCCTTAAATTGTTTCCAAATTATGAATTTCCACTATTAATGATTTGGATTTATTAAAATTGAGCATTTTCTCCAATAACTGAACCTAGAACTGTTTTAGTTAGGTGGCTGGCCTGGTTCCACAACAGGCGCCATCACGACTTCGAAATTGGGTCGTGACAGTTAGGAATATATATTGGGTTTGAATCACCCTCTATTGTTGGCTATCTTGAACCATTGACGGGAGATTTATTTACTGCTCGATTTGCAGATTGCCGATTTGATGAAACAAATTTCCCACAATTAGGGGGAGAGAAAAAGGAAATCAAAAGAGAAATTATGTGTAGAGTTTCATCATTATCTCATTTTGATCCACGTGCCCCTATATGTAATCAGGAGGTCCAGAAGATCATCCTTTTACAGAATATAGCAAATCAAATGCCAGACGCAATTACTGATTTGAAAAGGATAACTAAGTCACATATCCCTGCAGAGAATGTGCCTATCCGAATTGATGTCCCAGCAGAACCATCTACTAGAATGATATCTGGTAAACCCAAAGCACGCCTGAAGCGTGGTAGGCCTTTGGGTTCTAAGGATCGAACTCCTAGAAAAAGAAAATCGACAAATGATCAAAATAATACTATGAAGGGCTGTCCTGAAGAGACCCAAAATCTGATTAGTTCTGAGATTCCTGAAGAAATCAATGAACCCGAGACTCAAGTAAGTGAGGAACTTTTAATAAGTTCTACTGGTGATGGAATTAATTTAAATCGATCTGAAATAGTGGTGAATAATATTTTTGCATATAATGTTGCACTAAACATTATGCAAGATAGTGAAGATCTTGAACCCCGATCTGTCGAAGAATGTCGACAAAGATCTGATTGGCCAAAATGGCAAGAGGCAATTCAATCGGAATTGAAGTCACTTGCTAAAAGAGAGGTCTTTGGACCAGTAGTCCAAACACCTGCTGGTATAAAGCCAGTTGGTCATAAATGGGTTTTTGTGCGAAAAAGAAATGATAAAGATGAAGTTGAAAGATATAAGGCTCGCCTTGTCGCACAAGGATTCTCACAACGACCTGGAGTCGATTATGAATAAACATATTCACCCGTTATGGATTCCATAACATTTCGATATCTCATCAATTTAGCCTTGCGTGAAAGACTTGAAATACATCTAATGATGTGGTTACAACTTATCTGTACGGGTCACTTGATAATGAAATTTACATGAAAATCCCTGAAGATTTAAAATGCCAGAAGCAAATCCAAAATCTCGGAAAATGTATTAAATCAAATTAAAAAGATCTTTGTACGATTTAAAGCAATCTGGGCGCATGTGGTATAATCACCTCAGTGAATATTTGCTGAAAGAGGGTTACATAAATGATGTTATTAGTCCATGTATTTTATAAAGAAAATGGCATCAGAATTTGTTATACTTGCTGTTTATGTTGATGACATAAATCTTGTTGGAACTCCAGAAGAGCTCCAGAAGGCAATTGAATATCTTAAGAAAGAATTTGAGATGAAAGATCTCGGAAAGACAAAACTTTGCCTTGGTTTGCAAATTGAACATTTAGCAGACGGGATCTTTATCCATCAATCTGCCTATACAGAAAGGGTCTTAAAACGTTTTTACATGGACAAAGCGCACCCATTAAGTACACCAATGGTTGTTCGATCACTTGAAGTGAATAAGGATTTGTTCCGAAGTCCAGAAGAGAACGAGGAACTCCTTGGTCCCGAAGTACCCTATCTCAGTGCAATTGGTGCACTAATGTATCTTGCCAATGCTACAAGACCCGACATAACATTTTTTCTGTCAATTTACTAGCAAGATATAGTTCTTCTCCTACACGAAGACATTGGAACGGGATTGAGCATATATTGCGATATTTAAAGGGAACTCTTGATATGGATTTATTTTATGCTAACAAAGATAGTGCAGATCTTGTTGGTTATGCTGATGCAGGTTATTTATCTAATCCCGATAAAGCTAGATCTCAAACCGGGTACGTGTTTACATGTGGAGGAACTGTCATATCATGGCACTCCACAAAGCAATCTATTGTTGCTACTTCTTCAAATCTTGCTGAGATAATAGCTATTCATGAAGCAAGTAGGGAATGCGTATGGTTGAGATCAATAATTCATTTTATTCGAGAAAAATGTGGTCTGGAATGTGAGAAAAGACCCACAATTTTATACGAAGACAATGCTGCATGCATAGCCCAATTGAAGGGAGGATTCATAAAAGGAGATAGAACGAAGCACATTTCACCAAAATTATTCTACACGCATGATCTTCAAAAAAATGGTGAAATTGATGTGCAACAAATCCGTTCAAGTGACAATCCGGCAGATTTATTCACTAAATCTTTGCCAACTTCAACTTTTGAGAAGATGGTATACAATATTGGAATGCGGAGACAAATATTTGAAACAAGGTTTTCATTAGGGGGAGTAAAATACGCGATGCACTCTTTTTTCCTTATTAAGATTTTTTCCCATAGGGTTTTCCTTATAAGGGTTTTAATGAGGCACCTAGCAATGCATATTACTAAATATGTGTACTCTTTTTCCTTCACTAGGATTTTTCCCACTAGGTTTTTCCTAGTAAGGGTTTAACTAGGCACATTATCTTTAATGAACATCCAAGGGGGAGTGTTATGAAATTATTATATTGTGGATGTCCATTTATTACTCCGCTATAGATAATCTTCCTGAAGAAGATTATCCATTAGTACTCTGTTGAAGTTTATCTACAAGCAGCTGATGCAGGCAGGTTGCAAGCAGCTCATGCAGACAGCTTACAAGCAGCTGAAGAAAAGCCTTGCAACTGCTTCCTGAAAAGCCTCACAACTGCTTCCTTTCTTCTATAAATAGAGGAGATTTCGTTTCATTATGTACATCAGTTTGAAAGTTCAATAATATATCAGTTTCTCTCTATACTTGTCTTTAGTTTATTTGCTTTACAATTGTTATTTTATAACAAATACTATTTTTTTCAAATGTAAAATCAAATTTTAAAAAAATTAAAAAGTTTCTTGAAATTCAGTGCATTTATAATTGCAAGTAGATGGGCAAATTAACTTATTTACATAATTTGTTTTGAGAGTTACGCATCTTAACCTAATTACATTCCATACATTAACTCTAAGTAAAAAAAAATCTTTTTAGAAGAGTGTTTATTTGTCTAGTGATATTTATTTGCTGATTATTCCCTAGAGAAACTGCTCATCCATTTACGAGTCTATTTATCTTGACGTGTTTTGTTCAATTAGGGTGTTTTCCTTTTTTTTACATGTAAGTTTCAATTTGTCTTTTACGGAAGTCACTTGAGAATTTTTATAATTGATAGAAACAAGTTATTCAAAAATTAATTTTAATATCTCAAATATTAGGACTTTTTACATAGTTCAAATAGGGAACAATTTAATAAATATGGTTTTAGTTGATTTCAAAATCTCAAATATTAGGAAAATAACTTAAAATTACTATATTGTCTAATGTGAACTTTATTTTTAAGGGGTAAAATAGGCGAACGACATTTCGTTAAGGGTCTTCGTGCTTTTAATATAGTATAAATATAGATTAGTATAATGGAGGGTTCTTTAAACATTAGTATTTAATAGTAGAGGATATCTTTTACCCTTTTCCGAAAGAAAAAATAAACAAAAGATATTTGAACAAGTAAAGAATAATTCTTATTATATTGAAAAGAGAAGAGGAGGTTGACCAAGATAGAATTTGATAAATTTGATTTTTAGCCACGAATTGAGCTCTAATATTTGAGTAAATTTCATATTTGAACTAGTAAAGCTATTGGTAGAGATTTTCTTCAAGAAATTTCGAAGTCCAGGCACGTGGGCCCGAGGGCATTTTGGTCATTTCATTGAGCCGGGTTGGGGAATTTTGTAATTTGAGTTTGTTATGAACAATAGAGTATATTTTCATCGAATTGTCGTTATTTGGATAGTTTGGGGGCGTCGTGCATCCATTGGAGTCGTCGGAAGGCTTGGAAGCCGTTTATGGAATTTCGGAGCGAGGTAAGTCTCCTTTCTAACTTTGTGAGAGGGAATTGTCCCCATAGGTGAACTAAATGAATATAAGCTATTACTTGCGGGGGCTACGTACGCACGAGGTGACGGGAGTCCGTGCGTAGCTACTGTTATGCCATGTCTGGGTAGTCTAGGACCCACTAGCATGCCTTACTTGTTGTACCTGTGATTTTATCTATGAGATTAGCCTAATGATATTATCGAGTTAATAATTGAATACTTAAGAAGGTCAGAGCTTATTTTACTTAATCACATGAGAAGAAAATGGATCCTTCCTTGTATAATTGTGTTCCCGATGAATCAGTAATATGTAGAACCTTATTAAACTTGACAAACGAATTTCCAAAAAAAAAAAAAAAATTATGACTTAAATACTATCTTCATGTTCGCCTAAAGAGAATTTTCTTACTTCTGTGAGAAAACGTTTTCCTGATGAAATTTGGATCCACTATGTGATTATGTGTACCTACGAGCACCTGAGTCGCAGGTATGATACGCGAGTAGGCTAGCCGTATTTATTTATATGTATAACTGCGTCGCATGATCGATTCGCGAGCGGGGTGAATAGATGCATCTATAGTTCGAGCCGTTCGACCCTCGACAGTGCACAATTTATTATTGTTGGTCCACCCCGTTCAACCCTCGGCATTGCTTGCACATTATATTTGTTGCATAGTTGCTATGACTTTTGCCTTATTACTGACCTGAAACTTTAAAGTTGTCAACTGAAATGTTAGGAAATTTGGAGTTATTAAGGATTTTTGGAAGAAGTTGTTCCTTCCCCCTTTGATGAAGTTGTTATCTGATTAAATCACCAATGCTGAATCATTGTTTGTAATATAACGGAGAATTAAAGTGTTAAATGTGGAAGGAGCTGACATTATTTATTACTGAACTTAATAAGTTGCGTATGATCATCATGCTTAGTGTCACTCTTGAATATTCTAAATTGACCTTTAGCAAGTGTCTAATTTGACCTCTCTTCACTACCTTTCTGAAGTTAGGCGGGATACTTACTGAGTACATATTGTTTTCGTACTCATACTACACTTGTTGTGCATTTATTGCACATGTACATTCATAACAGTGGCTGATTAGGAGACTTAGGTGAGCTGCATCATCTGGAGGCGTTCCGCAACTGACAGAGTCTCCCTTCTATGTATTTGCATTTATTTTCTGTAAAGTCTCCGTTCAATTTGTTCCTTGTCAAGTGTTGTATAATTGTGTATATTCCTAGAAGTTGCTCGTGTACTTGTGTCATCGGGTTCTGGGGATGTGTTGGGATTTAATTGATTAAACTGAATCGATTTGCTGTCGTATTCAATTAACGAAGATCTATCTATTTAATTATGAAATGCAATGAAAGGTAACGATTTCGAAGACAACAAAACAGAGATTTACTTAAACCAATTAATGAGTGGCTTGCCTGACAGCGGTGTCCGGCGCCATCACGAATGTAATGACCCAGCCGGTCGTTTTGTGTGTTGGGACTCCGTTCCCGTGAATGACTCTTTCCATAGCGACTACTCGTGCCTTATGACTTGTGTGGGCAGGTAGTTCGAGATTCAGAAGTGATTTGGCCAGTTCAGGAACACTTGGTTCCTGAAGGCTAGCCTATTTGGCTGATTTTGGTTCCGAGCAGCATTTTGAGCAAACGACCTCGGAATCGAGTTCTGACAGCTCCAGCAGCTCCGGATGATGATTTCGGACTTGGGAGTGTGTTCGCCTCGGGTTTCTGATGACCCGGGAGTATTTCGGCACCTGAATTGGAATTCAGGATTTCATAAGATTTGGAGTTCAGCCTGGAATTGGACCTCATGATATCATGGTCCGAATGGAATTCCGGAACTGGAAATAGTTCCGTATAGTCATTTATGACTTGTCCGCAAAATTTGGGGTCATTCCGAGCAGTATAGACCCGTTCGGCGTATTGATGAGCCATTTGAATTTTCTTGAAATCCTAAGTTTGAAACTAAGGAGTTTTGGAGAGTGATTTCTAGTTTGGATGATGTTTTTAGTGTTCTGGGAGCTCGAGCAAGTCCGTCATGTGATTTGGGACTTGTGGGTATAATTGTCGAGGGCTCGGGTGGGCCCAAGGGTCCCCCGGACCCCAATCGGAGTCAAAAACCAGCAGTTGCACAGCTGGTGGGAAATCTTATGGTGTGACCGCACCTTCGGTCCATGAGCCGCAGGCGCGAGGCTTGCACCAGCGGCCATCCCATCGCAGGCGCGGCTCCAGCCGCAGGAGCGGTCTTGTTCTCGCAGGCGCATCTCCGCAGGGGCGGACTAGGCCTCGCAGGCGTGACTATTCCCCAGGGCCCAGGCCATCGCAGGCGCGACCAATTTCACGCAGGTGCGAGTCCGCACCTGCGATCCAAAGTCCGCCAGAGCGAGAATTCCCCCAGTTCCCAGGCCTTTTTTTTCGCAGGAGCGACCCTTTTCCGCAGGTGCGAGTTCGCACTTGCGATCCAAAGGTCGCAGGTGCGAAAACTGCTGACCAGTCCTATAAAAAGCCGATTTCGTGAATTTCTTCCCATAACACAATTTTTTCTCCATTGTTGCATACCCCAAGAGCTTCAGAACGTGATTTCAGCTTATTACCTCAGGTAAGTGATTCCGTAAACCTCCGCATGTTAATTTCTTTAATTCTTTGGGAATTTCCACTTCCAAATTCATAGAAATTCATAAGAAATTGTTGGGGAGAATAGAGGGTTTTGAGGAAAATGGGAATTCTGATTTTAGGGCCATTGTAGGATGATTAATTGAGTTAATCTTGATCCTTAGGCGACGTATAGCGC